>VZRR01009518.1:37380-78878 GCA_013398015.1 Oreocharis arfaki
GTCCCCGCCCCAGCCCCTCCCCACCCCAGCACCTCCCAACCCCAGCACTTCCCAGTCCCAGCATCTCCCAATCCCAGCACCTCCCGACACCAGCACTTCCCAGTCCCAGCATCTCCCAGTCCCAGCATCTCCCAATCCCTGCACCTCCCGACCCCAGCACTTCCCAGTCCCAGCATCTCCCGATCCCAGCATCTCCCGACACCAGCACTTCCTGCTCCCAGCACCTCCCGACCCCAGCACTTCCAGACTGAAGCATCTCTTCCCAGTGGGAAAATCCCATGGAAAAGGGGGGTGAGAACGATCACAAGCAAGAAACTGAGAAGGTTTCAGTGGGTGGGAGAAAGGAGCGGAGGACACAGGACCCCGCTCGGCATGAAACGAGCCTCTCTTGGTGAAACGCAGCCCTGAAACGGGATGGAGGTGGCAGAGTCCCTCTGGCTGCTTACTACAAATCCTCAGGAAACCACTTCTCTCTCACCCATCACAGCTGAGCACAGGGGAAGCACAGCTCTGCACAGGAGAGGCTCCCCACGTGGCGGAAGGATGGCTCTCCAAGTCCCTGAGACCACCAGCAGAACTCCCAAAAATATGTAGAACTCCATGTAACCAATTTGAGCCACGAGCCAACTACACTGACTCCTGCAAGGCTTGCACCTGTTCGTTGTTTTTTTCAAATGCCACGAAAATTGGCAGCAACGTGAAGTGAATGTGCTGAAATTGTTCCTTAATAGGAGCGAAGTGAGAATTAGAACAAAAATAACACAAATATTGTGCTTGCAGCCGGGAGAACAAAGTGTTCACACTTCCAAGCTGATGTCTGAATGTTCTTATTTTTCCAGTGGTAGTTTAAAGCCAATTTCAAAGGAAGAGAGGCAGTGGAGGGGGTACGCTTGGGTTTAATAGCAAACAGATTAACACAGCCAAAGGTAAAGGAGAGAAATAAAACACTCTGCGAGCAAACCCTTCAGTGTGAGGGTGACCTTGGGGGAAATCCAACCTCCAAGACACAAAAACCAAGGCCAGGTATGAGGGGAGTGCATCAGTCACTGGTGACACAACAAGCCCTGGCAGCTCGGGAGGAGGCTCAGCGCCGGCTGCAGGACCCGCGCCCAGGACAGCGGGAGTTGTCACAGCCCAGCGTCAGCCCCCAGGGAGGGGAAGGGAAATCAGAGCTGACATCCCCAGCACGTCCCAGTGGCCGTGGCAGGGACAGCCAGAGCTGCCCCCAGCGCTGGGACGGGGGTGGCTCCAGCAGGGACCCAACGCTTCACCCCGCAGCGAGCTCCTGAGTTCGTGGGGAGCCCTTGTTCCACTCTCTGCTGCCCCAGAGCTCACCAGACTTCCCTCACCACCCACAGCCAGAGCACTGACGCTGGTTTTCACTGCTTCCTTCTCTGGGAAGCCTAGAGTTGCTAATCAAAAGCTTAGAAGTGGCTTGAAAATTTCAAAGGAAAAATGGAAACTGCTGAGGTTAATGGAGGCCAAGCCCAGGAACCATGGCACAATCCATTGTAGATACCTGTGATCCCTTCTTAACTTTTCTCTCAGATTCCATACAGAATTTTACCCATTTGGGTAAGATTTGCCTCTGTCCATAACCTGAATATATCACAGGAAACAGCCATCTTTCCTGTAGGCTCCCTTCAGGCCCTGGTGCTCAGGGGGCCACCTGAGCTGGGGCTTATTTCCAGTGCTTCCCTCACCACCACAGACTCCTTTCAATATCAATATTCTTCTTTTTCTGTCATAAACATTTGTGGAAAAATACTTGTTCCTGGGACAGCACCTTCAGCACCAGGCCGCTGCTCCTCTCCCAGGTGCTCCTGTGGCCAGTTAAAAACAAAGCCAAGCCCATTTCCCAGCTCCAGTAAATTCTGAGGAGAGCTAGAGAGGATTACAGGGAACAGCCGAGCGGGCATATGGCATTCCATCCAAGCTGACAGTCGTCCAAACTGTTCCTGGAACAGTTACCGGTAGCTGCTTTATCTACGTGTGCGTGGTACTTGGGAAAAAAAAAAAAAGTATCTTAAAAAATTGAGAATGAATAAACCACCACCATTCACTGTTAACAAACCCCTTCTTCAATAGTTAATTAATTCCAACTGCTGAGATGTTTTGCTGTGCCCAACAACTGCTGCCAGCTATTCTGAAGGCTTCACAGAGCTCTGCACAACCCCGGGCAGGAAGGTTTATAGGCTGAAATCGGCGCTCGGTACCAGTGCAGCGCAGCAGAGACAGAGCACACGGGGAAGCAGGAAATACAACTTGTGCATCTGTTTCTGGGTCTGTACACACACATGTGGACACACACACACCATTTCCACAGCCTCTCGATGGAGTTTGTAATCCAGTCCTTCTGTGACAGCCTTATGAGGGAGTATGGGATTTAGACTGACTGCTGTTCCAAAGCTCCCCTCGGAGTCTCCTCACCACCGGCTCCTGCACTGAGCTCGCTGGGCTCCTACCATCAATTTGTCTGAAGACCTTTAGAAATTGACATTTTACCAAATATTTAATCTTTTTTTTTCTTTTGTCCCCTGCAAAAATAATTGTTTTAACATTTTAGGTGAAGTCTTTTGTTGTGGATTGGGCTTTTGGTGGATGTTTTCTGAGGCTGGGATGAGATCTGGCATTTAAGACCATTACAAGGGATGGAGGGACAGGACACAGATAATGGGTTCCCACAGCCAGAGGGCAGGGCTGGATGGGATATTGGGAAGGAATTCCTGGCTGGGAGGGGGGGGAGGCCCTGGCACAGGGTGCCCAGAGCAGCTGTGGCTGCCCCTGGATCCCTGGCAGTGCCCAAGGCCAGGCTGGACATTGGGGCTCGGAGCAGCCTGGGACAGTGGGAGGTGTCCCTGCCCATGGCAGGGGTGGCACTGGGTGGGTTTGAGGTCCCTCCCAACCTAAACCATCCTGGGATTCTCTGGTTCTTCCAGCACAAGGCAGATCTTTCCCCAGTTCATATATTTAATTAAAGCTTTCCAGATCATTATGATTCAGAGGTGCCAGTGCAGTTCTCTTCACTCTCAGGTTTCATGAAGACTGAAATCATTCAAGAAACTTCTGATTTCTGTCTCCCACATTCAAACCTACACAAGCTCTCAAACATCACAGGCCCTCAGACACACAACCCTGAGACTTCCAGCTGCCCTGGCTGCAGGAGCTGTTGGCCATGGCCAGGCTGTGGAGCTGGACGTGGCTCACGTTCCTCTGCACACACACAGTGAGCCAAGGCAGCAAGTGGCTTGGTGGGACCTGGCAGCAGAAGTTACCTGCAGCACTTCCCTCCCTGGGACTGTCTTCACCAGCCCTGTGATCAGGGAAGAGCTGAGGAGAAGAGTCCCCATGACATTGCAATTATGCAAAGGTGACATATAAATAAAACCTCCAGGCAGGAGGAGCTGCCTTTTCATATTAAGATTGAAATAATTCTCAGATCAAGCCTGCATTTCTGTGAGCACTGTCACAGCAATTAGAGGTTTTAAGGAAACCAAAGTCATAGATAATGTATTGAAATAATAAAGTGACATTTTGATATGCAACCAGCAGACATTATGGAAATGACAACTGACTCCAAAACGTCCAGAAAGATATTTAAATCAGTAATGCTGAATAAATTAAATGAGCAATTACTAGTATGTTTGACAAAGCATGATACAACAATATATTAGGCATATATTAGCTCAGCCTTTACTCACTGATCTTTATCTGCTTTTAATTAATGAATTTAATTGACTGTAAGGGAGATTGGAGAATGGCTTGTTACAAGTCAAGGAGGAAAACCATTTCATATTTTGGAGAGGAGAAGCAAAGGGAGTCTGGAGTGGGAAACACTGGGGTGGAGCCAGTCCTGGTCTGTATCTGTGCCCAAAGCTGGGAAGGGACAGGAGAGTCTCCAATAATTGTGATTTTCAAAGGGAACCCAGTTCCTGCTGCACAGAAAACAAACCCAGCCCTGCTGAGCCGGCCTGGATCAGCCCCAGCCCAGGGCAGTGTCTGTGCTGCTCCTTCCCTGCACACAGGGAGGGTGTTCAGCCCTGCCTGGGCCTCCCCAGGCCCGGGGTATTCCCTCCCAGGCCCTGTACCTTGTATGTTCTCTGTGCTCTCCTGTGCGCTCCCCTGTTTGCACCCGCCTGTGTCAGCCCAAGACATGCATTATTCCAAAAAAGCATCAATAATAGTCAGTCAGAACATAAGAGCAAACTCTCTAAAACTGAAGATTTATTGTGCTATTATGCACATAATCCTTACAAAGACTGAACATTATTTTTTTTTTTAGCTTTATTTTCAATTGCATTTTAAACAACTTTGTCGTTTTGTCTCTTTACCACACCTGGGGATTAAAATAGATGCTTAAACTATTTGAAATTAGTTGAAATTAGTTCTATTTTCCGTATCCGGGGAACAGAATATCGGCTTAAACTGTCTAAAATTAGTTAAGCCTGAAACTGTCAGATGGAGCTCACTCCTGGAGTAAAAGATATTTAAGGATAAATAAAGATATTTAAAGATACTCTCCTAGTAAAAGATATTGAAAGGGCTCGTGGCTCTGCCTCTTCCAGAGCGAAGCAGTGCAAGGACCAGCAGCGCTGCAGGAAGGAACCCCAGCAGCTGTGCACGGGCAGGGGAAGGCAGCACCGAGGGGAGAGGCTGTGAGAGCCCAGCGCCGCCCTGGCACAGGCAAAACTGCATCTTTGGTAAAGGACAGCCTCTGGAGCCGCCACCATCCCCTCTCCCCAGGGCCCTGCTCTGCCACTGCGGAAGCAGAAGGGGCTCAGCCACTCCAGCTCCGTTCCAGGGAGCAGCGGTGCCAGCACAGCCCAGGAGAACTCTTCCCAGACCCATCCCAGGGGAACTCTTCCCAGACCCATCCCAGGGGAACTCTTCCCAGACCCATCCCAGGAGAACTCTTCCCAGACTCATCCCAGGGGAACTCTTCCCAGACCCATCCCAGGGGAACTCTTTCCAGACCCATCCCAGGGGAACTCTTCCCTCCGCAGGCCCCGCTGATGGGACACGTCCTGGCAGCCCTCAGGTGGCTCCTGCTTGTCCTTTGTCCCTACCAAACATGAAACAACAGGGTCAAAAACGTGCTCTAAATGCTGAAAGTGCCATTTCTAACAAGTCCAGCTTGGAAGGAAAGATCCCTCACAACTCCCTGCAGCTTCCAAACACAAAGCAGGAGGAAGGGAACAGGGAGGCAGTGGAGCAGCCAGGACAGGAGCTCAGAGAAGTCTTCTGGGGAAGGACTGAAAAACCGAGGAGTGTGTAGGGGAATGCATGATTCCTTTCATCCATGAGTTTACCACCACGAAACCCCAGCAGCTGGAGAGCAGCTTCTCCTGAGCCAAAAGCAGCTTGGCCCCACAGAAGTGCAGCCCCTGACTCCACAAACACCTGAGTTACATGGCCATAAACTACTGATAATTCCTACTGTCCCAGAGCTTCTGTGATTTGGGGAAGTGCCTTGGGTTTTTCCCAGGCAGGAAGAGCTGGCAGAGCTCCACGTGCAGCTCTGCACAGGAGGGAACACAGCGCAGGAAATGCTTGGGAGAACAAGTGCTCATCATTACTGCAAGGGGGAATGGCTGCCCACTGCCAGAGGGCAGGGCTCTGGGGATAGTGGGAAAGAATTCTTCCCTGGGAGGGTGGGGAGGTCCTGGCACAGGGTGCCCAGAGCAGCTGTGGCTGCCCCTGGATCCCTGGCAGTGCCCAAGGCCAGGCTGGACATTGGGGCTTGGAGCAGCCTGGGACAGTGGGAGGTGTCCCTGCCATGGCAGGAGTGGCAGTGGGTGGGCTTCGAGGTCCCTCCCAACCCAAAGCAGTCTGGGATTCCATGGTTTTCCAGACAGGAAATATCCCCACACATACCTCCAGTTTTCCCAGGAACACTGGGGGCTCTTTTTCCACTGACCTTTGATAAGCCAGGCCAGAGCAGCCCCAGTTTTGTTTACAGTCACAGCCGAACACCTTTTGTCAAAAGCCCAAACCTGTCGAAGGGAGGCTGAGGAGGGGACTTTGGGAAGCAGGAGCAGCCCCCTGGTCGGCTCTGCCTCGCTTTGCTCCCGGGCAGCTCCATCAGTCACAGCCCAACAACAACTCATCAACCACTCTAACAATGCCATTAGCCAGGCAGCTCCGCAGCACAGCACCAGAGGGGCCGGGAGAACGAGCTGGTGCAACAGCTCCAGCTCTATTAAATATTAAAATATTGTTAAATATTAAAACAAAACTTCCAAAAGATAAAAGCCAAGCAAAAGTCGCCACCCATTCTGATATTTTTACTTCGTTCTGTCTCAAAGCATTTTGTAACAGAAATGGCCTGGGCGCTTGGGAAAAACCAAAGGACAAGAACAGCACTTAATTCCAGCATTAAACCGTCGGGTTCCTGTTGACTGAGAGAGCACAGAACCCAGTAATTCAGATTTGCTTGACAAATTCATCTTCCTTTTCTCTGTTTCTGACTACAACACGCACAGGAGGAAGGGGAGGAGTCACCAAAGGGAGCAGCTCCTTTGAAGTCCTGCCCCTAACCTGCTCCTATACAATGAATTTAATTTTTTTTCTCTTTCAGGGAAAAAGCTCCTTTTATTTCTCTCTGTGCAGCGACCCTGATCAAACCCACTCTACTGAATGCTGGTGCAAGACAAGAGAAGGGTAAATTCTGTGAGGCCTTTGCCCAAAATGAAGGCTCTGTGTTCAATGGCAAAGTCACCCAGGAGAGCTTTCATGGATCATTGCATCCCCCGAGCCTCTCTCAGCACAGCCAGGAGCTCCCAGAGCTGGCACTGCCCTTCCCCAGGAGAAGCAGGCAGGGGCTGCAGGTTTTGATGGCACAGGGAGTGGGAATGGGAGAGAGAACGGGGAGGGAGTGGTAGACAGGAGAGAGGGGAAATTCCAGGCTGCCACTGAGCTGGGGGTGTGAGGAATCTGCTCTTCCAGCAGAGGACAACAGGATTCCATGTGGGAGGGCTGGACACGAAAAGGGAGACCTGAAAACACACAACAGCTGGTGCTGGGGCTCCAAACCCCAGAATAATTTGAGAAGGAGTCCAAGAACAAATCCAGAGTCACAGAATCATTCAGGTTGGACAAGCCCTCTCAGAGCATGGAGTCCAGCCATTCCCAGCACCGCCAAGGCCACCCCCTGCCCCATGTCCCTGTTTTCCTTCGGGTTAAGGTGTTCCTACGTGTTTCACCCCAAGCAGCTGTCACTCGTCCAAGCACTCCCCCTGCCAAAACTCCCAAAGGTTCCCCCACCTCTGAAATTCCCAGAGTTTTGGGGGGGGAACCAACATGTGCAGACCAGTAAGAGAATAAAGACTGGGATATGGGATCAGAACCTGCATTCCCCTGGATTTATGGGACACACAGGATCAGACCAGACCTTCCCGCAGGCCTGGAGCTGGGAAGCACTCGGATTTTCCATGCCAGCCACCAGCACCCCCTGGCACCCCCCTCACCCCGAGCCCGGGGCCAGCAGCAAACTCTTTAATTACAAACACTGTGCTCTAAAATTGGATAAATGCATCTAATTGGCTTTTTGGTTGTTTGCACAAAGGAGGGGGAAAAGCACCTCTGAAGGATGGCAAAGCAAACAGGATCTCCAGTACCTCAGGAATAATTGTCCCTTCATTCACGCCAGGGTAACCATGGCAAATAACTGCTCTGTGCTCAGCCTCCTCACTGCCGAGGCTGAATTACCTCTTCACTAACAACCACTTGGAGAACAATTAAACTGGCATAAAAATCGGAATTTTCTCCTCCTCAGAAAGCTCAGGGATGTCCACTGATGACATTTTTAAAGTTTTTCCGGGAATCTTTGCTTGTGCAGCAAACACCAGTGGTCACCACTACTCGCACAAACTCACACTTATTAGCACGCCGCCCATTAACAGAAGGGGAAACGCTGGCAGGCACAAGGAGGGCTGGCTTTCAGGCTGAGAGTGGGTTCAGATGGGATATTGGGAGGGAATTCTTCCCGTGGGGGAAGGGCCACAGGGTGCCCAGGGAGGCTGCACACGGGCAATGCTCAGCAGTGCCTGCCAAGCCGGGGCCAGGCACCCCTCGGAGCGCAGGATTCCTGTGAACCCCGGTCCTTCCATGCGCTGACCACCCTGGCCCGGAGGAAATTCATCCTGGTGAATTCAGATCTTCCTGCTCATCAGTTTGTACCCTGATTCCAGCTGTACCCACCAGGTTACTGATCCTCCTCCTCCTCCTCCTCCCCCTCCTCCTCCTCCTCAGCCCAGGCCGTGCTTGCCTGGGAGCTCCTGCTCACACCCACGGGAGCTCGGCTGGAGCTCGGGGGCAGCGCAGGGAAGGGCAGGAGGAGCATCCACACCGGACACTGCAGGACACAGGGACATCTCTGAGCCTGTGGCAAGCACAGACGGTGCCCCCGGGGGTGCCATGGGAGGTGGCACCGTGCAGGGGACACTGCAGGACACGGGGACATCTCTGAGCCTGTGGCAAGCACAGACGGTGCCCCCGGGGGTGCCATGGGAGGTGGCACCGTGCAGGGGACACCGACGTCCTCCTGCCAGCCTGCCATATGCAGCCCTGTGTGACAAGGACAAAAGCCACCTGAGGTCAGAAGCTGCCCTAGCTACAGAAGAGGCCACGGGCACTCACGTTTATTCCCTGGCTGTGGTTCAGTGCGATGAGGTTCTGGAAGGAGCTGTGCCCTGCACCTTCTCAGGGTCTTTGGAAAGCCCTCTCGGAATCCACCACAGCAAAGGAGAGCCCTCCCTGCATCCTCTCTGCATGCAGGGTTCACAAAAGCTGCCTGGAAATTAAACAGCATTTCCAGGAGACTTCTGTTTCCTACCACGCTGTACACACCAGCTTCTGCAGACGGCAGAAAGGCAGAGATAAATGAAATAACTGGTTTGTAGCAGCACACCAAGTACTTCAGACTGGAGAAACCAAGTTGAAAGGAAACCAACATGAGTACCTGTTTCTAACCAGAATGATTTGGGAAGCTGGTCCTTTTTTGGAGGTTTATTGGCACTGCTGCTCCCATGAGCATCCCCTCCCAGCCCTCGCTCACTGTGGCCACACAACTGAGTATTAACCTCAATATTCAAAAACCTATGGACAACAACACCTGCAGGACACAGATTTCTGTTAATTTCCTTTTCTTTCTCTCCATGTCTCCCCCATTTTAATGCAGATCTCAGTGCAGATCAGTTATAGCCTTATTAATTAACTGGCCACCCCACTGAGATTTGCTAAATTTGGTTACAAACTGGGCATTTGATAACCATTATAAACATGGGTATAAACTGGCATTGCACATTCGGGTGAGAGTTGTGGGCAGTCTCTCTCCTCCTTTTCCAGTGGGGAGCAGCTCTCCCGCCCTGTGGTGCTGGACTGTGCCCCATTCCTGTTATTTTGCAGAGTCCTGACCTGAATTCCAATGGGAGAGGGAAGCGCTGCCTCCCAGCACTTCGGTGCTCCCCTCAGCTCAGTGCCAGTGCAGGCTGCTGGCCTCAGCTGTTCCAGGAAATTCCTATTCAGGTCACACGCGTCCCTCACAGACCCCACATCCGTATTTCACAGCCTTTCTGCGTGGCTGGAAAATCAAGGATACATTTAACTCCACGGCACTTATTTCCTAAGCCTGAAAAGAGGAATTTTCTTGGAATTTCCTTGTGCTCGTAGCATTTCCCTCATTTACCGCAGCTCCTCTCCTTCCCCACGGCACACGGAGCCCTCTGCCTCCCAGAGCCCACCAGCCTCACCCCAGAGCCAGCAGTTTACCTCCAGCCAAATCCAATTTGGCTTCCCAATTCCCAAGGGCAGCCTTGCAGTGCTGTGCCTGGTGCTGTGCACAACACTCCAGTGCTGTGAAATGAGGGTTCTGATGATCCCAATCTGAATTAACCCAGCCCATCCCATGGCAGGGCCACGGTTCCCTCTTGGAGAGAAGCCACAGGCAGGAGCAGGAGGGGGCTGCATCCCCCCACTCCTGGCAGCACACCTGGGAGCCTTTTCCTCTCTGCCTTTATTTTCTGTTGGTTTGGTGGGTTTGATATTGTTTGTTTGTTTCTCTGTTTGTTGACTTTTGTTGGGGGTTTCTGTGTGTCTGCCCCGTTTTTGTTAGATCTGTGTTGGGGTTTTTGTGTAATAACCAGGGACCTGTTTTGTCCCCCAGGGAATGACTCCTGTTCTACAGACCAACATCCCTGGAGCTGCTGCCACCCCCACTCAGCGCTGGCGTGGGGGAAGTACGGAATGAGAGCAACATCCCAGTTTCCAGTACTTGCCCTCCAGTCAGGGAGTGGCTGTTGCTGTGCACACGGGTGCATTCCTTTGGGAACCTCCTGCACCTGCCACCAAGCTCCGGAAAAGTGTTTCAGAATTTAACATCAACGAGTTACTGCAAAGCAAGAGCACGTTCCCAGATCTCTGCAGAAATCCCAGGATGGGTGAGGCTGGAAGGGACCACAGGGGCTCCTCTGGTGCCACCTCCCTGCTCCAGCAGGGCCATCCCAGAGCACAGGGCACAGCAGTGTGTCCGTGTGGCTCTGCAATATCCCCAGGGAGGAGACTGCACAGCCTCTGTGCACAATGTGCTCAGGGCTGGGCACTGCCCAGGGCAGGAGTTGTGCCTCCTGTGCAGGGGGAACTCCCTGGGCTCAGGCCCTGCCCGTTGCTCTGGTGCCATTGCTGGGCCCCGGAGCAGAGCCTGGGCCCTGCTCGGAGCCCTCCCTGCCCACAGGGACAGCCAGGGCTGAGGCCCCTCTCAGCTGGGGCTCCTCTCGAGGCTGAGCAGCCCCAGCTCCCTCAGCCTGTCCTGGGCACCGAGATGCTCCAGGCCCTTCCTCAGCCCCGCAGCCTCCGCTGGCCCCGCTCCAGGAGCTCCCTGGCCCTGCTGTGCTGNCGTTGTCCCCCAGCACCCCCAGAGCTGCTCCAGCAGGTCCCCCCCAGCCTGTGCCTGTTCCTCCCCAGGTGCAGGGCCCTGCACTGGCCCTTGTGAAACTTCGGAGAGTTCCTCTCTGCCCAGCCTCGGGATGAAGGCAGGAATTAAAGGATTCTCCCTGCATGGAAGCAGTGTCACAACTGCCACCCACCCGCTCTCAGACATCACAGCAAATTTACCAGAACAAGTCGACTTCAGCTGTTCCCAGACACGGGGAAGCCACAGCTCTTGGCTGTTCTCATCCATACTACAGAGCTCTCCTAGTGCTGGCAAACGGGAATTCCCAGCTCTGGAGGACACATGATGCCTGCATCTCCAGCTGAGGATCCCTTGGGATGCTGTTTTCAGGGAATGGCCCTCGCAGGCACTCACAGAACCCCGTGGTTCCAGCGCTTGGCAGAGGCTGCGGGTCCCAGTCCCAGCCCTCTGAACAAACTTTGTGTTTATTCACAAAAACGCCTTTGTGGAGCTGGCTGAACAAAGGGAATGGCTGTGCTTCCCCTGCCAGGGATAATCCCTGCTCAATTACTCCCGATTTACTGGGATAGCAATCCAGAGGAGTCACTGCACCCAACACAAAGTGACAGCACCGCGGCCGCCCGGGCTTTGTACAATTAAATCCCAAGAAAGGCTCCTCTTATAAGTTTAATACACGAGTCAGTTCCAATCTGCTACAACAAGATTGTTTCCACATGATATTTCTCTCTTCTCCTCTGAGATAAAGAAAAAATCCCTAATTTAGGAAATTTTGGGCAGTACCCTGAGCTGGTATTGAGCACCATATCACCAGATTCAGGGATTAGCACCAGACACGAGTTTGGCCCTGCTAATTTAAATTGACCAAAGCAACAGAATGATTTTAAATGTATTTAATATTATTTGTATTACTGTATTATTACTTTATATGTATGTACATATATCAGTATGTACATACATATAGATATGCATCTATAAAATAGTAAGTAATATTATATCCATAAAATAATAATAATATAATTTCTCTTACTAAGAGATAAGGAGATGAACTCAGAAATCACAGATTAGGAGAGGAATTTCCCCCTGTTTCTCAGATTTACTGGAAGCTCTAATATGTACTGGAGACCTTCATGCCCCCATCCCATCCCAAGCACCGCACAACGCCTGGTTTCCCCCTGCTCCTCTTCGGTTCCTGCCTTTCAGAGAGACGCGGATCGAACCCTATTCCACGGGGACCGCCAGCGCAAGTGTAATTAACGCCATCGCTAATTGCCTGCAAGCAGAGGGAGCTCTGACTCTTCCGGAGCAGGCTCGGAGCTCGGCTCCTCGGGACGGTGCCGATGCTCTGCGGTTCGTCCCCGGCTGCCCCGAACCCGCCCCGGAGCTGCTGGTGCCGAGTCCCTGCCCCGCTCCGGCCCTGCGGGAATTCTCCTCCCCGTGGGAATGAAACCTGGCAGTAGTAACGATCCTGAAGGAAATTCCTGACAGGCACGAGAGGGAACTTCAGCCCACGCCCGCAGGAAACACCTTTGTTACACACGGAGTGGTGTCCGTGGCGCTCAGAAGGGACCGAACACCATTTACTGCCCCGTGGACAATGGGATTTTTATGCGCAAATTTTCAGCAGAATTGGGCCCGAAATCTGCATTTGAGCCCGTTTCCCCAAATGTGAGTGAAGCCATCATTGCCTCAAGGCCGAACACTGCTGAGAAGGGCTGAGGCTCAGCCCAAATCCCTCCCCACCAACCCAACCCCATGTCCAGGACGGGACCCCACAACAACGAACCCCCAAAGTGGGAGCAGCCCCTGCCCAGCCCCGCTGCTGCACAGAGACACAAAACTGCCTGGAAAGCCTCTCTTTGTTCTCTTACAGGCTGTGTGGCTGGAAATAATTAACATTACTGTTACAAAGTTATGAAGAGAGAACTTCACCCAAATCACAGAATGAAGGGTTGGGACCTTAAGGATCATCTGGTTCCAATCCTTTGATTCTCCATGGAACCCAAACACCAACATCCTCCCACAGTTACCGCAGCCTGGGATGTTCAAGAATGCTCATTGCAAAACAGAATCTTTCCTTTTGTTGCGTAAAGCCAGCCCCTGTCCTGAAAAAACCCCGCCCTGGCATCACAGGGACAAATAACAGAAAGCCCCTGGAGAAAACTCCATCAGCTTTTTGATCAGATATGGCAGAAACCCTGACATGTGCCATTGGTTTGAGGCATTGTTTTCACTGAAGGCACAAACGAGGCAGTCTGACTATACATGAACTAATGCAATCAGAATTATGAAACACTTGGAGAGGGAAGAAAAATCTTCCTCTTAATGAAGAGTTTCCTTGAACATGTCACAGGTTTGAGTTCGGACGAACAACTGAAGACACAGCCCAGTTTTAGAATTACACCCAGACTGGGTGGATGCCCTTGAACAAATGTATCTCATCAGGCTTGCAGCCGTCGGCATGAGGAGCTCCAGGCCGGGCTGGAGGGGGCTTGGAGCAGCCTGGGAGAGGGGGAGGTGTCCCTGCCATGGCCGGGGTGGAATGAGACGGGTTTAAGGTCCCTCCCAACCCAGCCCAGCCTGGGATTCCCTGATCCTACAGTGCCACTGCTCACTGGTTCCTACACACTTGAGTAGCCTTGCTTTGACCTCTGAGCTACCTGCACTTAAAGCAGAGTTTGCTTTGATGTCCCAGCTCAGCAGAGCAGGCAGCATTGGCAATTTGCTGTGGGTTGCACACACACCCAGACAAAAGAGAGGAGAGGAGATTACCAGTAATGATTACAGAGCCCCACGTGATCGGTGGGATTACGGAGATGAATCGCGTTAGAGCTTTAGCAGCACAGCTCCAACCCTCCCAAAGTGAGACACGTGCTCCAGTAACAGCTGGGGAACAGGTGGAGGCTCGAGACAAAAGTCTGGAAGCACAGCAATAAATCATGGAACCTGCCCGTGTGACACCCGGGCTCCATCAGGCAGGATGGATCGCCGAGCACAAAGCGTAATAAAGAGAGATGCCAAGGCACAGTCGTGTCTGCCAGTAATAATTTGAAGTTGAAATATAATCACACACAATATATATGATAAATAACGGCAGACAAGGGCTCCAGCGACAAAGGTAAATAATAAATTTGTGTGGAAGTAAGGATTTACACTGAAGCTGTGAAATAGAACCAGAGAGATACTGTAAATATTGTCCTGTCCAGGTGATGACTTTAATTTCTCAGACACGCAACTTCTGAGTTTTCCCAAGGATTTCCTGGACCTGAGACCGACACATTTCCCATCCCTAAAGTTCCAAGACAATATCCACGTGCCAGCCAGTGGCCAGCACTCGGATCTGAAGGGAGGAATGTATTTGGCAGTGAGAGGGAAAGTAAAAGAAGAATTATGGAACCTTGTCTAAAAGGGACAGGTAATTCCCACGTCAGACCTCAGAGGAGGAAGCAACAGGCAGGGGAAAGCCCTGCCAGGAGCAGAGGCAGCTCCTGCCCGGGGACACGCGGCCACCCCGAGCCCTTCAGCAGCTGCCAGGAGGATGCTTCAGACCCTGCTGCTGAAGGGGCTGGGACCTCAGCCCACCACGGGCTCCTGCAGACCCTGCTGCTGAAGGGGCTGGGACCTCAGCCCACCACGGGCTCCCGCAGGGCCGGGCTCACAGCAGGAGCTGCAGCACTGGAAGTGCCGTGGGCGTTGGGAAACAGAAGGAACTCCTGCCATGGACAATCTCCATCCCATAACCACACCAGCGTCCCCCCTGAATGCCACTGGAGGGTCTGACCTCCCACACCAAACTCCAGCCCTGCTCCCAATGTCTGGGATGAGGAGCAGGAGCCTTGGGATGGCAGAGAACAAGCACTGGTAGAGAGAACTGGAGCAGCTCTCCCAAGGAGGGAGCAGGGAGCACACAGTGCCTCTGTCTCAGCCCTAACGATGCAGCTTCAAAGAGAGCCCTCATTAAACCTGGGCTAGAGCTCGCTGATTGAGCTCTGACTAATTGGGTCTATCGTAAACAGGCAGAGACTGCAAAGGGAGAATATTTAGGGTAAGCAAGTGGCCTAGAAAAACCCAAAGCTCCAGTGAAAAATGAACTCTGGTGCATGTTCCAGAAAGGAATTTTTTTGTCCACAACGGGACAGGAACTGGGCAGTCTGGGGTGTGGGTGATGCTTCCTGGGGAGCCCAGGGAGGGAGCCAGTGTCCCACTGCTGCAGGAAAAGTTCTGGGGGTATTTGCATTTAAATCCGTTCCCTGTGCAGACTCACACGTGTTTTAAAAGATTTGGTAGCGTTTTGCTGCAATACCATGGAACAGAACCCAAAATAAGTGTTATATTCTCCTTGTGGCTGCCCCTGGATCCCTGGCAGTGCCCAAGGCCAGGCTGGACACTGGGGCTTGGAGCAGCCTGGGGCAGTGGAAGGTGTCCTTGCCCATGGCAGGGGTGGGAATGGGTGGGTTTAAGATCCTTTCCCACCCAGAATATTCCAGGATTCAGTGAAACATCCCCCAGCACAGCACATGGGGAGCTCTGCCAATGCTCCCCCCTCGCTGAATGGGGGTCCTGGGCACATTTGGTGGGGGCACTGCGGGTCTGTGCCAGGACCAAAGGCCCAGAATCCAGAGGCTGCTGAGCTGCAGCTCTGTCCTCAGAAGGGAAATGGTGAGCAATCCCAGTACTGGAAATCACGGGCTGCTCTCCAGAGCTGGGGCGGGGACGTGGTCAGAAGGAGCTTTGCAGTGACCTGGATGGCACTGGGAGTGGGGAGGCAGCCCTGCACGGGCAGATCAGGTCTTTCCTCTTTCTAGTTGTCCAATCATTTTTCCTTTCCTTTTTTTTTTTTTTTAATTTTAACTGGAAATAAAAGGGAGGATCTTTCTTGGATAAAAATTTCTGGCACACGAATGGCAAACAATTTCTGTTTCTCAGAAATTTCCAAAGCAGGAGGATCCGTTGCTGGTAATACAGCATTCCTACATCATTCCTAAAATCCGGAACTTTTACATCACCGCGCTGCCGTTTACACCTCATTCTACTGCAGGGGCTCATTACATTGAAGGGATTATCTCTGCTGCCTCGCTCTGTTTAAAGCAATAAATGGCTGCCAACTTTGGTTAATGGCCAAGAGGAACCTCAGGCATTTAATCAATTTCAAAGCTTTTTATTGCAAATATTCTACCAAGAGCTTATTCTCAACATAAACAAACTATGGAGTGAAAATAAAGAGACCTCTTCCCCCCCTCCCCTGGGAAATTGCGATCCAGCATTCTGAGGGATGCGAGGTTTTGCTCCTCTCGAGGCACACAGAGATTTGTGTGTGAAATAAGGCGTTAAAATAAATAAATGAGCGGCAGGCGTGGCAAACGACGAGCACTCCACACCCGAGCGTGCAGAATTACCCACGCAAAACTCTGCAACTGCACACCTCCGACTAATTGCCTGATTTGCATACGTAATGTAATCTGCGGCCGGCCCTTCCCACGGGATTCCAGGGTCATCCCAAGGGATTGGAACACTCCTGCCCACTGCAGGGAGGGAGTGAGCGCCGGGCTCCCGGCTTCCCGAGTTTACCCGAGAGTTGGGCGCTCAGGAGAGGATCCAGGAGAAAGCCGGGGAGAGCAAAGCTGTCCTGGGGTCCCTGTGCTGGGGTCTCCGTCCTACCTGGGGCTCTGGGAATAGCAGCCAGGCACTGCTGGAGAAACGTGCCTGAGGAAACAGCCCAGCCTCTCACCTCCCACGGGCCACATTCAGTGCATGAGTTCAACACGGAAGGAAAGGGAGAGCATTGACTGGTGTGCCCGGAGCCACAGTGAAGGTGTTCAGTGGCGATGGTGGCACCCGATCAGAGGTCGGGCTGGATGATCCTGGAGGTCTTTTCCAGCCTCAAAAACTCTGTGATCCTTTTGGAACCTTCCTGAGCCAAATCCCTGCTTGGCCCATGCACATCAAGCACAAGTTCCAGACCACAGCTCCCAACACCTGGAAATACTCCGAGTGTTCCACAAACCAGGCTGACCCGAGCAGGACAACAAATCCCAGATCATGAAGGTTGGAAAAGCTCTCTGGGACCATGAAGCCCAGACTTTGTCTGGACACCCCACGTGCACTGGAACACCACAAAGTGCCACTGCCACACATTTTCTGTAACACCTGCAGGGACGGTGACTCCAGCCCTGCCCTGGGCAGCCCCTTCCCATGCAAGCAGCAGTAACTTTATTTTTATTTATTTCTAAACCCTTGGGATTTAGTCACGCACATGTTCCTGCTGAACTTCCAAGGAACCAAAGCCGTCCCCATGGGGAGATCTGATTTTCTATTCCATTAGGTTTCCCCTGGTTTAATTTTGTCGCACCAACCAGGTCGCTGTGACAAACACGTGCAGGAACTGCACTCCAAGAGATTTTCCTCCTTGTTATAATTAATCAATTCACTCTATGACACATAAAAGATAACTAGCACTGAGGAGGGAGTGTTGACCAGAAGAAAATCAAGAGTTACACCTAAAAATACTGCTAAAAATGTATCAGAAAAAAATATATCCAGAAAAGCTGAACAGAACACTCATGGAATGCTGTGTGAAACTGACTCCTTGCAAATCGATCTCTTCTGGAGACCTGAAGCAGCAATTCCTGCCCCAGTGTAATATTCCACTTCCCAGCCCCCAGGGCTGCGTTGGGACAGGGAGCTGGGGTGTGGGAATGGCCGTGGACAGTTCCAGAGCCCGGCATTGGCAGGGACCTTTCCTGTTATTAATTACTAATTATTTATTATTTATTGCTCTCCTCCACACAGTGAGGAATGGAAACTCTCAGGAGTGCTAACTCTGGACCTATGGATTTGCCAGGTGCCCGGGGCTGTCAATTAAACAAATCCCTGCTCTGTTCCCGGCTCCCATCCCAGCATTTCCTTGTTAACAAACAGGAAAACGCCTGCCCACGGAAGAGCTGGGCTTTAATCGATACAGGCTGAGCTGTCAATAAACTCATTTTCTGTAAGCAAGAGCTTACCACGAGGGCTGGCATGACACAGCTCTGTGTCCCTGACTGGCTTCCAGGAGAAGTGATGGATGAGCTCCGTCAGCCCCCAGCCCCCTCTGCAGCCGCGCTCACGGATGCATTTATTGATCCGGAAAAATTGCTCAGCCTAAATTTTCCTGTGCTGCTCTCCAACCCGGAATTTTATAGCACAGAGTACCACAGGACTCCAGCAGAAGTAAATCTTTACAACCGATACCCTGACAACTGCAGCTTCTCCCAGGGACACTGGGGCAATAATTAAAAATTCACAGGAAAAAAAAAAAAAGAAGGGTGAATGTGACCGTGCCTCCCCTGGCACGGCCTGGGGCCGTTCCCTCTCATCAAACAGGAGAGGCCCATACTTGTGAAATAATTTAGCTGTGAAAAGCAGCAAGCAAGAACTGAGGAATAAGGACACAGATTTGATTTCTGACGCTGAACTACCCAGGTGCCGCCGGTGTCTGGGATCTCTCTGTTTGTCCAGGTGGCCTCTGGAAGGCTTTGCTCTGTCTTCTCTGGGCCTCTCAGAGGGATTTCTCCTCACTCCCTTCACAAACCAACACTCTGAACCCGCCAGTAATTTGCCTGCTTGCAATTCATATTTTAGGGCATTAGAAGTCTGCACCCGAATGTCTTGGGCTGAAAAGATTTTCAAGATTTCCTCTGTCATTCATTTTTCATCCTTTAATATTAATTTGCACCCCAGTGAAGCTGACAGCTGTCAGGAGGAACAAACCTTTCCACCTGGAACAATCCCCTGAGTTTGGAGCTGACACACTTGGACTCGGGAAGAAAAAGCTGTTTAGTTGTGGGCTTGGGGGTTGTTGTTTTAAGGAATGCATAATGAGAAAAGAGTTCTGGCCGAGCTTTCTCCATTAATGCTGGAGGGGTAAGTGATTGGAATAGGAAATCTTTGCACTACCCAGGTTTACGGGAATTGCAGAGAATGGGACATGGATTCGAAGGACAACGTTTTCTGAGTCCATGTCAGGAACATTTTAGGCCCCATTTGAGTGAGTTTCTTGGTCATTGCAAATTTTCCAGTCCAGAATTTATTTTTCTGATGTCGAACATAACATCAAAGTCATAATGTCAAAGAATGTGCTTTGTGTTTCAGTCCTCCGTGAGAAATGCAGGGGACTGTTGGGAAACACCAGAGTATTGAGCAGTTCTAGGCTTGTTTTTATCAGCGAGGCTGCAAATAAGGACAACACCCAACTTGGGTCAAGTAAAGACTGGCTCCTGTGCAGCCTTCCCACGAACATTTTCCCTTTGGCTGCAGGTCCCTGGGTTGCTCTGATCACAGCAGCTTGCTCCTCACAGCACAACTGATCCATACTTATTAAGTCTCAATAAAATAGCAAGTTTTTCCACCACAGTGCAATCACAGCCAATTTCTCACAGTTTATTTCTCAAACTATCATTTAGTTTGCACCAGTGTTTTATTTTTTAATGGGGTAGGAATAAACTCAATCTTCTCAGAGCAAGCTATGAAAGCTGGAGTGAAAAGCAACAGAAAGGGAACGAGGCATCACCCTAATGAGGAAAAATCTCTTTGGCTGCATTTCCCTGTATCAGAGCCTGTCAGAATGAACCTGTGGGGTTTGAGGAGAGAACACAAAGCTGCAAAGCTGTCGAGGGCAGCATTTGCCTGCACTGTGCTGGCAGGAGCTGCCCCTGGTGAGTACGGGCAGGGAACGAGCTGGGATTGGTGCTCAGGGCCCTGGGCTGGGACTGGGGTCAAGAGGAGCTGGAAGGAAAAGCCCCGAGCAGGAGCTGCCTGGGCAGATCCCTGTGGGACCGACAGCTCCGAGTGCAGTCCCTGTGACAGCCACAGAACGAGGGAATCCCAGAGTGGGGCGGGCTGGGAGGGACATTAAACCCCAATCCTATCTCATCCCACCCCTGCCATGGCAGGGACACCTCCTACTGCCCCAGGCTGCTCTAAGCCCCGTCCAGCCTGGCCTTGGGCACTGCCAGGGATCCAGGGGCAGCCACAGCTGCTCTGGGCACCCTGTGCCAGGGCCTGCCCACCCTCCCAGGGAACAATTCCTTCCCAAGATCCCATCCAGCCCTGCCCTCTGGCAGTGGGAAGCCATTCCCTGTGTCCTGTCCCTCCAGCCCTTGTCTCCAGTCCCTCTCCAGCTCTCCTGGAGCAGAGGGGACAATCCCTCCCTGGCCCAGGCTGTGGGATCAGCCCAGGACACGAAATCATCTCATTGCAGCTCCACGCTTCGTTCATCGCACAGAAACTTTACACGGAAATCTTTACATAACGATGAGGGGCCCTTTGCTTTTTGCAGGCAGAGGCTGCCCCAAGGCCTCCCCAAGGCAGCCTGTCCCAGCTCTGGAAAGTCACCCAGCACTGGGAGCTGCCCCCGAGCCCAGCAGACGGCGCTGGCTGTGCCAGAGCGGCACGGAGGGAACGGGCTGTGAACCCATCAAGGTTTCATTTCCGTTCCCAGCCCCAGCAGCTGCTCCCACGGCTGCAGAGGCAGGTGCTGCTGCAGGAGCGATGCTGCTGCTCCAGGAACAGGCCATTTGCTGATAACTCTGCTCGCTACGACGCTGCATCAAAAGTACTTTCAAATTTCCCAAAGTGTTCAGCTGGGAAACGAAGTAAAACGAACAAAAAACAATTTGTATTTTGAGAAGAAGAGGAGAGAAAGAAATCTTTTTCTTGCTTGCCTTCATTTCACAGCCCGCAGGTGAAATTCCCAGGGGCTGCAGCCCCCAGGGCACAATGAGTGTCTGGCACTGGGCTCCCCAAGAGCAAACCACACTCCGTGGTTCCTCACTTTATGTCGGGAGGAGATTTGGAAATACTTTTGGAATTGAGACGGGGCATTTTGAGGATTAAAAAGGGAGGCTGGGAGAGCAGCACCCCTGGGTGCCCATCACAGCTCAAATACTGGAACTGGGGGGGAAAAGGAGCACCTGGGAAAGCTCAGGGACGAGTTCAGCTCTCTCACAATCGGGGTCATTCACTGCGTGTCTCTGCTCTGGCTCTCAGCCTCAGCCCAGAAAGGCCTCCCTGCTGTGCGTGTGCAGGGGCAGACACTCCAACCACCCCTCTCCCGCTATTCCCAGAGCATTCCCAGGCGTGTCCCGGCTCAGCAGAGGTGCCAGTGCCTCCCCGGGCCCAGGGGGCCACGCAGACACTTCCAGCCTCCACCAAACTGGCTCACAAGGCAGAGCTCAGTCCCGGCCACCAAAACACACCCGAGGTCAGGGCAGCTTTCCCCCAAAGCCCCGGCTGCCTCCAGGCTGGCCGGAGCTCCAGCTCCTGCAGGAAATATTGCACGGAATTTGTTTTGTTTCGTGCTTGATTTCTGTTTCTTATAGTGGAACAGTTAGAGAGAAAGTGCTCACACTGCTTATGAAGGAGAATGTTGAGTAAAAAAAGAAAAAAGAGGAGCTTTGCTTTCCCAGATAATGAAAGCTCAAATACCTCCCTTTTAGGTGCCTTAAAAAAAAAAAAAAAGTTGGAAAAGGTTTTTTTTTTTAAAAAAAATCCTTTTCCAATTTTTTTTTTTTTTTAAACAAAATCCTTTTCCAATTTTTTTTTTTTTTTAAAAAAAAAAAAGTCATGCTTTGAGTAAAGGCAGAAATGAAAGATACAGAGAAAAACTGAATTTAAATTTTTTTTAAAATATACAGCAATATTTGTTAGTCGAGTAAAAAATTCCAGGAAGCTGATAGATCAACATTGTAATCCCGAACTGCAGTGCCTTGGAACTCAGCAAACCCAGCACATCCCTGCAGCCAGGTAGCTGCAGACCTCCGTGCTGGGCCAGTGGTTTGGAAGAAAAAGCTGATTTAAGTGTGCGTTGGAAACCAAACGCAGCTACTGGCGCAGGAACCCTCGCGGGGTCTGGGGTCTCCTGCCAGGAAAGCAGGTGATCCAAGGGTACCCGCGGGACGGGTCAGAGAAACTCCGGACAGGTTGAAGCTATTTGCGATTTGTGCTGGAAAATCAACCAAACCGCGCCTTTTGCCCCAAACGCTGCCCNCGGCCCCGTCCCAGGGCGCTGCGGGCCGTGTTTGTCCATTCGCCCCATGCTCCCCACTCCGTGCAACGCCCCGGCACTGCCTCTGTGCCTCTCTCAAGTGGTTTTGTGCCCCTCCAGAGCTCCCACCTCCCACGCCCGCCGGCACGGCCCCAGCGCGGGGAGGGGAGGCTCCCCCCGACCCCCGGCAGTCACTGGAGCTGTCCCTGGGGCTGCCGCCCGAACCAAACGCCATGAACGTGTCCAAGCTCGGGTTCTGGGCGCACAAGTGCCCGTCTCCCATGGAAACAGGAGCTGACAGCAGCGAGCGGAGCCGCGGCATCTCCGAGGCGATCTGGCAGCATCCAGGATGCGCGCCCGGCTGGAAGCGCAGCGCACGCACCGACTTCCCACCGCCGCCCCGCACAAAAGGGGTTTATTCACCCTGTGGAGAGCAAATTCCGTGTGCGCTCCCGCCTTCCCCAGCGACGCCGCCGCTGGAAGCAGCCGCAAATTGCAGCTAAACGCACTCGTTTGTACCTACCGCGCGTCCCCGCTCCCGCTGCGGGCAGGGCACAGCGCACCCGCCCACCCAGCCCTGTCCCCTGCCGTGCTGCCACCTCTGCTCGGGCTGCTCTGCTCACCCCGGCAGCGATCAGTGCCCCCCTGGGCCTCTCCTTCCCCCTCTGCCCTGTCCCTGAGCTTCTCCGTCAGAGAATCACAGATTCCTGAAGCCTGGAAAAGCCCACCGAGCCCAAGCTGTGCCCGATGCCCACCGTGCCTCCAGCCCAGAGCACTGAGTGCCACGTCCACGAATTCCTTGGGCACCTCCAGGGATGGGGACCCAACAGCTGCCGAGCAAATCTTGTTAAGAGGAAAAAAAGTCTCACATGAAGGAGAGATTCCGAATTACAAACTTATCTTACTTTTGCTCTAATGGTTCAAAGCTAAAGAGAGCTCCTGCTGAGAGCAGGAAGATAACGCACGGATTTCTGTTGTCATCTCTTAATCATGATCGGGCAATAAGGAAAAACCTGGATCAAAGTAGGAGGTAGGGAAAATAATACTGGCAATCAGAAGAGGAAAAACAACCCAAACCGTGCTGATAATCTGAAAGGCTTTGGGAAATCTACGAAATGTTCTCGTGAAGAAATGGAAAAAGAGGCAATGATAGAGTGGGAAAAGCGTTGTGCCAGCCAAAAACCCGATCCAGGGAGCCCATCCTGCCTGGCTGTGCACGAGGGTCCCTCTGCAGCCCTGCAAAGGGCACACGGAACAGGCAACACCCCAATTCCATGAGCATCAGATGGGTGAGGGCCTGAAAGCACAGCAAGGAATTGAAAACTGGCTCTGGGATCAGTGGCTGTGGAGCCTGTTCCTGCTCCAGCCAGCTGAGAAAGGGCTGGGGCTGGCTCCCAGCGTGTGCCACCACGGGAATTCAGGCTGCAAACACCCCATGGGGGCAGAGACTCGAGCTGGGAGAGGCAGGGAGTGATGACGGAGGGAAAGCTGTGTTCCCTAAAACCAGCAACACCATCCCGAGCACCACAGGATGGGCTGGCTTGGAAGGGACCATAAAGATCATTTCGTTGCCACGGGCAGGGATTCATCCATGCTCCAAGATTCCCCTTTCACATGGATGGATGTCTCACTGCGTTTTTCCTTTGGATCTCTGGTGCAGAAGGACTCGGTGCAATCTCCGGGTTTCTGACAGGGTGGTTCCCCTCCGGCCCTGCCTTGTTGGCAGCCACGACCCCCCTGCTCCGATTCCATCCTCATCTGGCCAGAGTTACAGCAGCAAAAGTCTCCTCATTAACACTCTCGTTATCACCTGCCCTCCCCCCTTTACGCACCGCAAGAGTCTGTGGCTGAGGGCGGAGAAATTAAGGAAGAAAACAAATGCAAGACCTCACAAAGCCCTCAGGGGAAGCCTCGCTGCAGAAAATCCAGAGCTCCAGCACTTACTGAGGGGTTTGTTTCCCTGGAGGGCTCAGGAGGCCGTGCAAGTGCAGCTCCTCACCCCAAATTAACAGTTCGTGCCCAGTTCTGAGCAGTTTGGTAAATGCCAGGCGAGGCAGCCTTTGTGCTGAAGTGAAACGTGACATTTTCCTTTCCCCATCAGGCCGCACCGAGGAAGGAGCTGCACTGGCACGGCAGGAAGGCTCCACGTTCCCGCAGGGACTCGGGATGGAATCCTTGCAGCGCTCCCACCCAGCCCGGGAGCTGTTCCCAGGGGAGACACGAGAGAGAGCTGGGGCGTTCTGGGGTGTTTCAGAGTCTCAGGGAAAGGCCCAGAGCGCCTCAGTGCTCTCTGATAGCTGATACACTCAGAAGAACCTAAATTATTAAACCCATAAATTCCTCTCCAGATTCAATTGAGAGGCACATAAAGGTGATAAAAGCGTCTGGTGGTGCTGCACTGATAAATCCCGCAATTAAGCACAGGAGGCCCAGCTCAGGATGGAACTGCCTGAAAATTGGGCTCCCCAAGGGGGCAGTTTTGAGAGCTCATCAGCAGGACTGTGGTGTTGGGCAGCCGGGCACAGCCCACAGGACCTGGAGATCGCTGCCTCTTTGGTTCCTGCTGGCAGCCAGCAGCTCACCCTCCTCCTTGCTGCTCTGCCACGGCTCCTCACAGCCCAGGAAAGCTCCTCTCAGGGACAGGAAAGGTTTTCTCAGCCACGGAGAGCTCTTGTCATTGCAAGTGCAAAGTGAGCTGGAGCAGGCACTGCCAGGCAAAGCCAGCTGCCAACTGCACCGTGCAGTTCCAAGGGGGAAATTCAACTCCAGTCTACTTTTTCTGTGTCCCCTAGATCTCATTCACACGATGAGAGGAGCAATTTGACTTCCAAAACATCTCAAAGCAAGGTGCTCTGAGATTCTCTCAAAACCCCACGGTGACAGCTCCCAGTGACTCCTTGCCCCACACTGGAGCTAAAGAGAAGCCAGGGCACGAACACCTTGGGATTACAACTACACAGGACATGGGGAATGGCTGGAGGGCAGGACTAGGTGGGATATTGGGAAGGAATTCCTGGCTGGGAGGGGGGGCAGGCCCTGGCACAGGGGGCCCAGAGCAGCTGTGGCTGCCCCTGGATCCCTGGCAGCGCCCAAGGCCAGGCTGGATGGGGCTTGGAGCAGCCTGGGACAGTGGGAGGTGTCCCTGCCATGGCAGGGGTGGCACTGGGTGGGCTTTGAGGTCCCTCCCAACCTAAACCATCCTGGGATTCTGTGATATTAACAGGAATAATAAATCTGTCTCTTTACAGGCTCCCAAACATCTCTGAGGACTCTCAGCCACAACCCAGGCACTGCTATGCAGATGATGCAGTTCAAAATGCAGGCACATTCAAATGCTGGTATTAAAAACACATTATACGGAAATAAATGAGCGTGTGGGTGGAGAACTTGGGATGCCAGACCCCCATGCTCAGTGCACATCCATCTCTGCCTCCAGCCTGTCCCACGCTGGCAGCAGAGCCTGAGTGATGGGCAGCTCAGCTCTGCACACCCCACTCCCCCTGTCCCTCCCGGGCAGCGCTCGTGGAAAGCCCAGGGGCCTGGGAATTGCTGCTGGGCGTGCTCAGGAGCTGGCACAGCCCCAGGGTGTGGGCACCGAGCTGTGCTGGCACAGCCAGGCAGGGCTGTCCTGAGCACAGACCACTGGCTCACATCTGTGGGTGCCTGCCTGTCACATTTCACACCTGTTGTCCCTCCAAACCACGGAAATTGCCCTCGCTGCACTGACAGCAGCGCAGCTTTATTAAGATGCCTCCGAGTCTTGCTCTTCATATTTATTCTCTGCCTGTTGCTCACACAAAGCAATCTCCAGGCTGGGCGAGAGCTCGGGGGAGTGTTTATGGGCATGTCAGAAGCGCCCACCCTAAATAAAAACACACTTACTTCGGATTGCTGAGGCTGCCTGGGAAATTAATGCAGGAAAATGGGAACTCAGATGTGCTGGTTCACTAATGCTGCTGAGTGGAGTCTGCTCTTGGGCTTGGATGGAAAGAATCAGGTGAATCTATTCTCCAACTCTGATACAAATCAAAACTCCCACTTATGTTACCAAACTTCACTCTCATCTGTAGGAAATGGAAAATTCAGGTGGAAAGGAAAACCAGGAAACGTTTCAGGGCCAGTCTCACTGCTGGCATTTTTTTCTCTACAGACAACATTAATGGCCAGACTGAAAACGACACCTGAAGGGCCTAAAGAAACAAGAAAGGGATTTAAGACGTGGCTACTCAGCAATATTGACTAATTTATCACCAAAATAGCACAAATTAGTCACTCAGACAACTCTTAGAAAGAGAAAAAGTGTCTGTCTTCCTCTGGAATCAGCTCTGGAATAAACCACTGCTTCGTGCAGGAGCACAGAGAGGAAAGTCAGGGGGAGCCGAGGCCAGGGCAGCTGCAGCTCCAGGGCTGTAAAACCAGTCCCAGTGCACACAAGGTCCCGCACAGCACAGGCACCCACCGTGTCCTGCTCTGCTGTTGATGCACTGAATGAGTGAAATCCCATCAGAGAGAGGTAAGAGGGACCTCAGGTCAGTTTTCCCATGCGAGATCAAACCAAGATGAAGCATCCTGGAGAGCTGGAGCAGCTCTCTGAAGCCTCCCAGGCCTGAACTTCCAGTCTCCTAAATAATTTACTGCCCTGTTTTGGCCGTGGTTACAAAACAAGTTTTCCTTCCTGCTTTGACACAATTCGTATTTCCAGTGACAGTAACTCGGAGCAGCAGATCCTGCCTCTGCCCACGGCAAGGTCTGGCCCTTTCCAGCAAGGCTGCAGCACTTAATTCCCATTTTCTCCTGGAGAAAGCAGGAAGGAGTTCCGGGATCCTGGTGGGTCTGTCCTGCTCAGGAGGTTGGATGATTCTGTGACTGCAGGTTTGGCTTTTCTGTTGTATCCTGCCCATACACGGTACAGATCCAGCTCCTGGGCATCCCCGGATGACGCGGGGGATGGAAGAACTTTCATTTTCCTTTAAAGAGGGAAAGCCCTTGGATTTCTAATCTGAGGAACAAAGATTTCCACTGCTTGTAAGATCTGATGGCAGAGTCCTGTGCCCTTGGATTTCTATGGCATCAAGATTTCACCATGGCAAACTTCAGACAGGGAGAAGACTTTGATTATGGAACTCTGATTTTACATCACTGTGAGAGAAATTAATTAATTCACAAACACAAACACATTGAAGTGTATCTGATTTACAGCGAGAGAACCATTTGAGGTCAGTAAAAGACAAGCCCTCCAGTGGTTCTGTGACCTATACAAATTTAAATTACTAAAGGGGAAAGCCGAGCTTCCCCACTACGCAGAACATGAATATTGTAAAAGCAAAAACATCGCAGTGGCTTCCCCTCCTCTGGAAGGCAAAGCCCAAACTCCCCAGCTTTTCAAAACTCCCATTTGATTAAAAATACACGGCAGCCTTGGGGCTCCAGGGAGCAAACAGCCTTGCAGCCCCAGCCCAGCCCTCCTGGCCGAGACCACTCTCAGCTCCCCCAGCCTTGTTCCCTTCCCCTGAGGCTGGGAGCAGGGATTGCTGAGCAGCACCTTCCTGTGGCTCTCTGCCCTCACACAGGGCACATCTGCCCTGTCCTGGGGAGAAGGAACAGCTCCCAGGGGCTGAAAATTCCCTTTCCTGCAGTGATGGAAGTGCAGTGCCTCAGCTCCCGACACCCAGAACACAAGCTCAGCTCGCCTTCCTTTTCAACAACTTCTAGGGAAGAGATTTTTTTAAATGACAGAAGTTCTACCACTTACTGGATTTCTCATGCTGTGAAGAAGCCCAGGTGTCTCCCAGAACTTTCGTGATCAAGATTAGGAAATTATTTTCCAATTCACTAACCAGCAAAATAATTCAGAATCCTTAGAGGAGCAACCTCAAACAAGCAAGAGAGGCTTTCAAAAGAGGCAGGAGAAGACAAATTGCACAGGGACGCTTTGAAGATGTATTACATTTAGTGTGGCTTTAATTACTCACACCCATCATCTCTTTTAATCAAGGGTCAGCTGCTTTATTTGTCAAGAATAGTGGTTTAAATCATTTTCAATGCAAGATGCAATAATTACACTTTCTGCTAATGAGTCCTTGTGCAGATTATTTGTCATTGCATCTAACGAGGAAGCTTCACATTTTTTGTTCAAACACTGCACAAGCTGCTGGAGCAGGAGGATTTCCAGCAGCTCCCCTGGCACAAGGACACCCACAGGACACCCCACAGGACACCCTCAGGTCCCATGGGGGGAATCGAGGCTGGGCTGTGGGGGTCCCACCCAGCCCCAGAGCAGCGCCCAGCCAGGGGTGACCCCAAAGCGCAGCCAGGGGTGACCCCAAAGCCCAGCCAGGGGTGACCCCAAAGCGCAGCCAGGGGTGACCCCAAAGCCCAGCCAGGGGTGACCCCAAAGCGCAGCCAGGGGTGACCCCAGAGCCCAGCCAGGGGTGACCCCAAAGCGCAGCCAGGGGTGACCCCAGAGCCCAGCCAGGGGTGACCCCTAAGCGCAGCCGGGGCCGTTCCTGCTGGGAATGACCAAGGGTGGGGCTGTGCCAGGACCAAGGGGAAGCTCCCAGCACACCAGCTCTGTTTGCCCCGGAGCCTCCACATGGTGCAGAGCTGGATGTGGGTCTGGCTCCAGCGCATTTTCCAGAACTACCCAGAGCGTGCCACAATTTTCCCTCAGCGTTCCAGAATCCGCTACTCTGAGGAGCCCCAAGTTGTTTCCATGTGGGATTTAAAGCTTGGCCCCTGAACAGACAGAAAATCCCAGTGCCTGTGTGCATTCCCAACACGATGAGCAGAGAATTCTCAGTTCTGGCCACTGTGCTTTTGGAAATGCTTGGCTTTCACCGTCCCTGGGAACGAACACAACGCCACAGAGAACAGAAGTTCCTCCCAACCCTTGCAAGGTCTAGAGCAAAATAATTGATGAACGCTTGAAATGAACCCAGGAGCCACAAGCAGAGCCCGGGAACGCAGATTTACACTTCAGACACAGCCATTCTTTTAGGAAGTACTGAGCACACCATTTATATTCATTCTGAGGCGCTGGCGCTGCTGATTGATGGGAGCCCGTTCATATTTAGATAACCTGTGAATCAACAAAATTAAAATCCTCGGATTAGGAAGGAGAATAGACGAGCGAGAAGATACCGACTTCATCTTTGCAAAGGCAGCAGCAGCTGCTCATGGGGAAAGCTGTTTCCAGCTTTCCTGTCACACGGACACAGGGCCCCCTGTCCCAGCCCGGGTCCCCTCCCTGGCAGCAGGGGCACAGCCCCACGTGCCTGTGACCGTGGTCCTGGTGTCACCTCAGCCTGGTGTGGCACAGGGATGTCCTGCAGCCCTGGCCCAGGCCACCATCCCTCCTCTGCCCCACCCCAGCCCCGGCTCCAGCCGGAGGAGCCCCTCTGCTCCTGCCCCCGGGCGCCCTCCCCAGCGGGCAGCTCCAGCTATCCACTTTGTTATTCTGTCTGGCTGCTGGGAAGCTGAGCTTGGATCCCCGGGGCCAAGGGAGGCTGAAAGCCACGGGGGAGCCGAGCTGGGAGCCCAGCCCAGCCGGGATCCGATGGATTTGCTGAGCACAGCTGGACTGAGCCCTGCAAAGCCCTCGCCCCCAAACTCGAGCATACAGCCGGGACCTGGGGGTTGCTTTGCATTTCCTGGAGTTAAGGCTTTTTCAAAGCTCTGCTTGGTTCCAACTGGGAGCCTGATCTTCCACTCACGGGTGTGTCAGGGGTGCCACAAATGCTGCAGACAGCAGCAGGCTGTGAGTGGCAGGGATCAGGGTGTTGTGCCTGCCAGGAATGTTTCTCCTCAGGATTCATTTGCATTGTCATTTTGAACCCTTTTTATAGAGCTCGTATTGATTTGCAGGGGTTGCTTGCATTTTAAATCACAGCTCTGTGTGCTTCAGCTCCACCTCAATTTGCTTTATTAGAAAGGTGCAGTGTTAATATTTCCTCATTTCCACGGGAAAGCAGCTGTTCCAGAAGATCTTTCCCAGGGTTTCTCACCCCACACAGCATCTGCAGGGGTTGAGCTGCTGAGTTAGAACCACAGAATCCCAGACTGGTTTGGGTCGGGAGGGACCCTAAATCCCACCCAGTGCCACCCCTGCCATGGCAGGGACACCTCCCACTGTCCCAGGCTGCTCCAAGCCCCAATGTCCAGCCTGGCCTTGGGCACTGCCAGGGATCCAGGGGCAGCCACAGCTGCTCTGGGCACCCTGTGCCAGACCCTTGCCAAAACTGGCAAGGGTTTTGCTGTCAGGGACTGGTCTGAAGGGGTTAAAACCCACCCCTGCCCCCGGAGCTGCTGCCACAGCCGGGCAAGAGCAGGACTGGGGACACGGAGCCGATGCCGGTCCCGTTACACCACACCCCAGCCTCACCCGCTCGTCCGGGGTTCAGGGAGGCTCTGCTGTGCACATTTCCCTGGGAGACATTTTCTTTAATAAGATAAAGTGCTTGAAGCCAGCTGATTTTGTCTGAGCAGCGAGCTGCAATTTGTACACTGAAAATAGTCATTAAAAGCGTATTTTTATCCTCCTCCATGTCCCCACACAGATCTCGGGATATCTCATTCCCAGCCAGCGGAAAACACATTTAAATGTGTTGCAATATCACAAATTTCCGTGTAGCGAACCAGCCAGACAACACGAACAACACAAAGGCAATTTTGTGTACTCTGCACACAACATTCCCTGTCTGCACCTCACGTTGTAGAAGAAAACAGCAGAAATATTAATTTCTGCCATGCAAAGCTGCAGCTGTATTTTTCATTCCCTGAGCTCACTGCTTTGGTCCCCTTGCCCACAGAGCACACCCAGACCATCACACAGGTAACAAGGTTTTGCTACAACCTATAAAATATGGCCTGAAGAGAGGTGATATTTTAGCAGTGTATTTACCCATAAAAGTGTCTGGTAAAACCCACACAGATTTATTGTCTATACTTTTTATATATCATAAAAACGTGAAATACTGCACTATTTTTCATCTCCACATGTTTGGATGACCCCTAAGGACCCATCTCGGTCCCCCAGGTACTTCCAGCCCCTCTCAGAATCCCTAGGAGTGGAAAAATCCCTCCAGGATCACCGAGCCCAGCCTGTGCCTGATCCCCACCTTGTCCCCAGCCCAGAGCTCTGAGTGCCACCTCCAGCCCTTCCTGGGACACCTCCAGGGATGGGCACTCCAAACCTCCCTGGGCAGCCCCTGCCAAGGCCTGAGCACCCTTTCCATGGGGAAATTCCTGCTGATGTCCACCCTGAGCCTCCCCTGGCCCAGCCTGGGGCCGTTCCCTCTCCTCCTGTCCCTGTTCCCTGGGATAAGATCCCAAATTCCCCCCGGCTGCCCCCTCCTGTCAGGGAGTTGTGCAGAGCGATCCAGTCATTTGCTGGAACGAGTGTGAATTCCTCAGCGTTTCCTCGCCCTCCTGTGAAAACCAACAATAAAACTTTACCGCCTACAAGTTCCTCTGTATTGTTGGAGGCCTTGTCTCGCATCTCATTAGTAGCTTCCCTTCACCCTGCAACTTTAATTAGCAGCTCCAGTGTGGGATTTACCTACGACTGCCATGGGTGAGGAGTGCAAGCTAATGAATTATTCAAAGTAAATTGAGAGACCGAGGGAGTTCTCTTCCCGTCTCACACTAATACACAGTTCATTAGCAGAGATTTTCACCTGTGACAGTCACAGGTACCTGCAGGCTGAATTTCTGTGCTCACCTGAAATGGATTCTGTCTCTGTCTGTGGGAATGTCAAACCCCGGGTTTTACTTGGAGAGATTTCATTAACAGTGACAGTCAGTAAATTGGATCCCCACGATTTGGGATATCTCCGTTAATCTGGGCCGTGCTAGGCAGGCAGGTTCCCATTGCGCTGGGAATACCCCGTGGAGCCGGGCAGGACCTCACAGGGATCTGTCACCCACCCCAGAGCCCTCGGTGCACTGTCTGAAACTTCCCAAAAACTTCCAGCAACTGAGGAAACTCGGAGAAAGCTCATCCAGCTCCGCAGCTCCCACTGTCCCGGGCTGCTCCAAGCACATCCAGCCTTGGGCGCTGCCAGGGATTCCAGGGGCAGCCACAGCTGCTCCGGGCACGCTGTGCTCCGATCCTTAGTGCAGTTTATTGTACGAACTGTATCCATTTTCTCGTCAGAGATTTCTGTTCCCAGAGCCTGTTGCATGAACTCCCAGACACTCAGTAGTTATGGAAGTTAAAGCAAATTAATCACCCCTGGCCGTGGGCTGCATCCCAAGCTCTGTGTGAGCCAGCAGCCCTGCTCTGGCACGGATCCCCAGAGGACAGGAGCTGCTCTCAAGGATATCGACCTGCTCCCGCTGCTCTCCCTCCTAATTGCCACCAGCGCAGTCCCCTGCAATTAGCAGGGGCCCGGCCACGCTGCCAGGTTTTCCGGGATGAAGCAGGAACCCATCGCCCAGGAGTACAAAGGCATCATTTTTCTGCTGCTGACAGAAATCGCTGCTTCTCAAAAGTCCTGACTTTCTCAATCTCCAGATAAAACTGACTATTAAATTGAGCTGTTTACTTACAGCACAGATTTATGGCTTTATGAGCAGAGGACACACGAGTAAATTGTTTCCTAAATAACTGTGAGGGGAAAGGCACAGCAGTGCTTTGAGCTGCCTGCTTTGGCTCCATAAGGAGCTGGAACCAGCTCAGCTGCCCTCTGCAGCCCTGTGCCACAGGGGTGACGATGACAAGGCAAAGGTCAAGCCTCCCTTGAACAGGTTTTGCATTTTTTTCCATACCTCCAGCCTGCATTAGAATGTTCTCAACCACATTCCTGCACACAACAGCTCTCATTTGGGTCACTAAAGAAATCAGGTTTTTGCCATTAAAATCAAATAACAATGTGTCTTAAAGAACAGAATTAATTGCACAGAGACACCCAGTGACACTCGGAAACGAAGGTCTGGATCCAGGAAATCCTCAAATGAGCACAGGGCTGTTCTGTGCTGTGACACCAGCGGTCCTGGTGGGGGGAGCTGGGCTTCAGCAGAGCCCTGCACCCCTTTGGCCTGGGAAAAAGGCAATTTCTCCCTTCCCTCTGTCCGAGAAACCCCATTCTGACATCATCCAGCTCAACAAAGGGCCTCAAGGTCCCTTCTGCAGAGGCGACCAGCCTCGAGAGATGAGAAACCCTGCGTTGCTTTGATAGCTGATTCCAGCAGTTAATTGCCTCTAAAACCCTCGCTTCACAGTTAAGTTGGAATTGTTCAGTTTCAGCTTTTAGTCATTAGTTTGCATTATGGGGTTTTTGCCAAGATTGGATTTTCGGAGGTTTCTGACATTAAAACATTCCCCAGCACAATGAGGGTGCCCAGCGCCGTTCTGCCAAGCTAATTAGCCGCAGTTCCTGAAGCTTCTCCCTGTAAACATTTTTTATTTCCCATACAGTATTTTTTCCCTCCTCCACCCCTTTCTGCTCTGTCAGCAGCTTTAGGAAAACAGGTCCCATATCAGCAAAGCTTTGGGATTCCCCTCCATGCCCAGCTGTGCACACCTCTGGAGCCTGGCCCCGGGGGCTTTGCCTGGTGTTGCGCTAGGGCCCAACACAAACTCTGGTTTTAGAAGGGACCCAGCTTATGGGGGTGCCCCTTTGAGCAGCTTCTCTCTTCGTTATCTCCTATTCCTCTCATCCCTGTGTCGGGAGGAATTTTCCCATGGAAAGGGAGGTCAGGCAGCAGGGGCTGCCCAGGGAGGTTTGGAGTGCCCATCCCTGGAGGTGTCCCAGGAAGGTGGGCTGGGGACAAGGGGGGGATCAGGCACAGGCTGGACTCAATGGGCTGGAAGGGCTTTTCCAACCTCAGTGATTCTGGGATTTTTAGATGTTTCCATCCCTAATTTCATACTAATTTCCAGCCCCCGCCTGCAAGCACCTGAGCTGCCCCCATTGGTCACTGCTGAAGAGCCACCAGAAATGACCCCTCCACCCCCACTCAGCACTGATCCCACACTGTTGATTTCTCCTAGGCCTGTGAGAGCCATAAACTCACAGCCTGGTTCTGCTACACCACAATCAAATGCAAAACCTTATTGCAGACGTCAGGAAAATGAGCTTTGCAGGGACACTGGCACGAGCTCCATCAGCCAGGGCCGGTGCCAGGGGCTGCCCCCAGCTAGCCACACGTACATTCACACACGTGGAGACTCTAAATTCCACCACGAGATGGATCTGGCCCTGTGGGTGCTAGGCCTTTCACTTAGGCACATCTATCACAAACAAACATTCACCAGCATGCCCCGAGTGTTCTCTGCCACACTCACTCAACTCCCTATGGAACATAGGGGGTTCATCCCCAAAATAAAGTGATTTAAGAAATAAATTCTCATTTGGAAATGTATTTACAGTCACGGGTCTTGATCCTCTCATTCAAATGAGAAACCTGCTCCTCTCTGCCTTCCTCGTTTCCCTGAGGAGCTGGAGGCTCCAGCCTGGCCAGGGCAGGGAGCTGTCCCTGTCCCACCAGGGCTCTGCCAAATTAAGGACTGTTATTTATGGGGGTTATTCCTGCCTGATAACCTGGGTGTTAGGACAAATACGCCATTCCTGGTGAGAGGGAGAAGCTGGAAGCAGAAGAAGGATCCCAAGAGGATGGGCTGGAAAAATATTTGCCACCAAGGTCTGAAGAAATGCCACAGGGCAAGGTGGTATTTCTTAAAGTAAGAAGGAAAAGTCATTCATTAATCAAGACTAAAAAGCCCGAAAATAGCATAGAATCACATAATTGGTCAGAATGAGACAGAAGGGATTTTATTTTCTTTTAATGGAACGTTTGAGCTCCTTGGTAGGTATCGACAAGGCCGGTCCAGCAGATAAAATGAACATTTCAGTTTGCAAATCTGAAATGGAAACACATCTCTGCGTCATCCTCATGGAGATTGCAAGTTAAACATCCAAGAGCAGGGAGAGAGGAAATGAGGGAGTAACCAAGGGGATCCAGAAGGATCCAGAACCTGCCTGCAGGGCAAAAGTCTCGAATAATAGTAGTCTTCAAAAGGGGAAAAAAAATTTTAAAAGAAGAGGAATTTTATGAGCTTCACCTAAAAAAATGCACTCACAGCCATATTCACAAAGCCATCCTTTGAGAACAGATGGTCGATAACCTAAATAATTTTTAGTTTAGGCTCCACTTTTGCAAGAAATCTGAAATATTCTGTTAACTGCTGAACAAGTCTTGCCCTGGAAAGAGAAGCTGATTAAATCAGCGTAGAAATAAGTTTTAAAGGATCTTGTCTGAACCCTCTTCTGCAGGACTTGGCACCAACGTGAGGCATCCCAGCTCCAGCAGCACCGAAAGCAAGGAGCTGTGGCCCATTTCTGTAACAGATCCACTGCAAGAGGGAAGTGCCACAGCTCTGCCAGAGCATCTGAGGCTCTGTTTCCCTAAAAATACCACTTCCTGGGGAAAATGGAGCACCTGTGTGAGAGGCACCCTGAAATATTGCCTTTTCGGGTCCCCAAGCCCACATACCCGGAATAGACATTGCAAGATGGAGCCACGTTTGCAGCCCGAGTTCTGCTGAAGTGAAAGATGATCATTAAACCACCTAAATCCTCACTTCCTTCTGCACCACACCACCAGGTCCAACAGATCTTTATGTGGAGCAAAGGCTTTTGTTATTTATAACCACCTTCAGACCATTTTTCAGTATGGATTTGAACTCAAACCAACGAAGATGACAAAATTACCTTCCTTCTTAAATAATCAAGCCAGTCTACTAATGTAAAATTAATGGCATGGAATGAAAATGTTGGGCAGTTTCAAAATAAATTAGGTGTGGAAGCAGGTTACGTTTAATCAAGCTGTCATGCAAATCAGCAGCCTCACTCGGTGAGGACTATTTAAAGAACTTCTTAGCTGGTGAAAATGTTTTTGGAACCATTACAGGAACAGTCTCCGTTTTGTTAAGGCACAGGAATGTTAAAAAGCTCCCCCAGAGCAGGGTCAGAATGTCGGTCCCACAGAGCCTTGCTGAGAGGGAAGCGCCCACATCAGGCTCTGGGGGCAGCCAGAGCCGATATGCCCAGAAAATCTCTGACTCTGGGGTGTTACACACAGCTGCCAGAACAAAACAGGCAACCAAGCACAAAACAAAAGGAGAAAGTAAAAGCAAACAAAGAAATGAAAAATACCAAACCAAAACACACCCCAGACCAACCCAAACAAACAGAACAATTACATAAACATGGAATTCCTACAGGGAGAGATTCACCGAATCCCAGACTGGTTTGGGTTGGCAGGGACCTTAAAGCTCATCTCCTTCCAACCCCCCCCCCATGGCAGGGACACCTCCCACCATCCCAGGCTGCTCCAAGCCCCAGGGTCCAGCCTGGCCTTGGATCCAGGGGCAGCCAGAGCTGCTCTGGGCACCCTGTGCCCGGGCCTCCCCACCCTCCCAGGGAGGGATTTCTCTTCCACACCCAAACTCTTTACCAGCAGAAGTGCTTTGGGTCTTGTAATTTATCTGCTTTTAATTTATGAGTAATGTGTTTTCTCCCCAAATCTGGGAGTGATTATTTCATGTTGTTGCTGCATTTGTGACGCTCCCACTGACTCTGGCTCCGGGTGCTGGATGGAGAACGGCCACGGCTCGGGAGGAGGGAAGAGCTTCCTGTGAGGTCCATCCCGTGGAGTGCAGTGGTTCTGTGGGAGTATTTCAAGCTCCCGTGCAGGCTTTGCTGAGCTCCAACACAGCTCAGGTGCTGATATAAATAATGCATGGCTCAGGCTGCCCAGGCTCTCTAAACACAGATCCCTGGCACGCTGGGGAGCTCGGCCACCTGCACCTCGGCTCTCCCTGGAGCCGTGGCCTCCTCTCCCAGCACTGCCCCTCTCCCTCTCTCCCTCCCAGCATCGATGTGGCTGCAGCGAGGCTCTTCCTGCCCACAGAACAACATCATTGCAGCTAGGGAAACAGCCTGACCCCGAGTGCTGTGTAAATGCTTGGGACTTCATTCAGTCGCTCTTGGAACCTCCCCTTTGCCACGGGCTGTGCTGCCTCCTGCTCTCTTTTACATCAGCCCAGTAAAGGGAATAGCAGAGGAGATCATTTCCTGTAACCAAATTTATTTTTAATTCCAGCGTGATGGTTCTGGGCTGACTGCCCTGAAAAGCTTGATTTCTGTGAATTTCATCCATTTTTTTGATTCTGTGACTTCGTGTGTTTTATACACATCCAAATCCATTTTCCTTTTACGAGATTAACCGAGTGAGGGCTCAGAAGGAATATTGTTTTGAAGTATTAACAGAAATAAGAAAGTGGAATAGCAGGTTAAGGATGACTCAGTGCATTTCTTTATCTCTGTGAGCTGAGGTGGTTGTGACTCAGGGCAGAGCCAAGCCAGGAGCCAAGAGTCCAGAACTGGCTGTGGGAAGGGGATGCTCAGAAGTTGTCCATGAAACCCAAAAGGTGTTTGGGTGGTTGATCTGGTCAGTACAGCTACAATAAATCATGAGGAGAATCCAGCACCTCACTGAGAGCAGCTCAGGGTAAATATTCTAGAACTGTAGGTGCAGAAACCAGCCCAACACCAAACAAACCCCAGCTGGAGAAGGTCACTACACCTGAGTTTGTGTGAAATCCAGAGGATCATGGACTGATTCTTCTTCGGGTTGAAGAATTTCTTCCTAAAGATCCAACCTAAATCTGCCCTCCTGCAGCCCAAAGCCATTCCCCCCATTCCCACAGGACCCAGGATGTCCTGTGGTCCCTCTGCCCCCACCCCAGCCCCTCACACCCACACAGACAGCACTGACCTCTCCCCTCTTACTGGAGACAGTCAGCCAAATGTCCCCCTCCTGCCTGGTGCTCATCCACCATCTCCTCTCACAGCTGGGCTGGAAGAGGCATTTTCACCCCTGGCTCCCCGGGGAGGCTCAGCCCAGCGTGTCCCCCCAGCCCGGGGCCCCTCTGCTGCAGTGCCCCCAGATGACCTCGTTATCCACGTTTAATTTCCAGGCTGTGGGCTGTGTTCAGTGCTTGCACCTTCCCACTACCAGAAATGGAACATGAAGGAGGCTTATACAGGTTAAAAAAGTCACAAACTAAACATGATAATTAAATAATTTGAAACTAATTTCTGACCATGTGCAGGACTATGTACTAAAAAAAAGAAAAAGAAATAAAAAGAGCTGTGACAAAAGCTATATTTTGTTCTCTCTTCCTCTGCTCTTTAATAATCTCTGAATGAAAAGTCTAGTACAATTTTCTAGTCCACTTGTTCCAGCCAGGGGGAAAACTGCTCGTTGTAATTAGGCCACTTTCATAACAGATTTCCTCCTGCCGTGGATGTGACCAAGGCTCTGCACCTGGGAACTGGCGACCTCTTCCCTCACCACTCACTTCCCACCCCATCGGGGTGGGGCGAGGCTGGCTGAGGAGCAGGGAGTGCAACGACAACTACCGACACCAAATTGTCTCACACAAACCCTGCCAGGAGCAAACACAGCCCTCCAGCCCCAGAAAATCCTTCAGATGATCCTCCTGGGGTTGCCTGGGAGGGTGGGCAGTGTCGCAGATCGACACTAACAATCAGGCACGGGCGCAGGTTTCATTCACACGCTAAAGTTTCGGGCTAACAGGCAAAAAGCTTGGCCCTTTGTTTATTCTCACACTTATATACATATGTACAGACAATCAACAATTGGATGAAGAGGTTAAGCCTCTCCAAATTGATAAGATATAAATTCAGTCCATCACCTTCCTCCGCCTCTGGAGAAGGAATGCAAAACAATTCTAAAAATACAGCCTAGAAAAGATTCGTTACAAAAACATGGGCATTGTTTATCTTACAACTTATGAGGAAGTTTTTCACTGCTAATGCGAACAAGGCATGCAGTGAAAAACCAGAGCAACAGGGCAGGCCCTGGCACAGGGTGCCCAGAGCAGCTGTGGCTGCCCCTGGATCCCTGGCAGTGCCCAAGGCCAGGCTGGACATTGGGGCTGGGAGCAGCCTGGGGCAGCGGGAGGTGTCCCTGCCATGGCAGGGGGTGGCACTGGATGGGCTTTAAGTCACTCCCAACTCGGTTCCATAAGAACCAGAGGCAGCCCAGTGGTTTTCCAAGCACAAAGTTTTACCCACCACAAAAATACCTGAAAAAGAACCTTGGACTCACCAGCCTTTCCCCCCTCACGCTTTGCACAGCATTGCAACGACATTTAAAATATTTAATTTGAGATTTACTTAGTAACTGTCTGAACAACTGTTATGAGAGAATTCCACACTGGAGTGGGATTGGAATGAGGAGTTTGGAGGGGCTGGGTGAGCCCAATCACCCAGCCTGTGCCTGAAGTGCCAACAATGCAATTTAACTGAGAGAGAGACACCTAAGGCAGCACCTGGACAGTGAAACACTTCCACACTTTCCTGTACAACACATTTAAAGAACATGATTTTGCCAGTTTCCTGATTTAATTCCTGTGATTAATTCAAAATAATTTTGATATAACACATCAAGATAAACGCACACATGCTTCTACTGAATCACCCTATAATTTTATAAATATTACATATTACCACTCTATAAAATTTATAAGCAAAAATATTAAGTATGAATATTACATAAATAGATGTTTTAATTGTTAGATAGGATTTTAATCTCCAGGCAACAGAATACCTGCAAAATTCCTGTATCTTTCACACCTGTCTAAGCAAACAACCAACTCAATGCTTCCAACTCCACAGATCCTAAAACACACCAATTTAATACTCTCAGTCCTCTGGAAAACCTCGATGTCCAGTTGTGCTCGTTGTTTTAAATAATTGAGTTCATCTGATCCAGCCCCCATGAAACCTGCTCTGTGACCAGGGTCCGACAGAGAGCACTGAAATGGTTGGGGCTGGGCAGAAGGCTGAGCTTTTATTCATCTGCTGCTTCTTGCCAAGACATCCACGCTCCTCCCCACCCTCGGAGACTCCTCACCGCCACTGCTCTCTCAGACCGGTTTGGGGTCTCACTGGGAGCTGCCTTCAGCTCCTCTGAGCATTCCCAATCCGGGACAACCTCACCTGGGATTTGTGGCAGTGTCTTCACACTGCTCAGCCTCCGTGAGGGCTCTTCCTCAATTTCTGTTATAATTCAGCTAAAAGCATCTTATAAATTTAAAAACCTGCTAAAACAAATCTACCCTTGAAATTTGCTTCACTTATAATCAAGAAACCCAAAAATCCTTAGAAGACGCCTACACAAGCAAGATTTGAGGGACTGACAGGAAGACAATTCTAGACAACTTCCAGAATTGAAACCAAAAAGGAATCAAGGAACCAGCAAACCCTTTGGAAGCTGTGCTGCCTCAATGCCTGCCTGTCCTGGGTTAAAGGCAGCACCGAAGCAGCAGTCCCAGTCCAAGCAGGGGTGCCAGAGGCTGCCCCAGCTCCCCTGGCAGGAGCCAAGGCTTCCATGCACACTCCGAGCCCAGCGGGACCCAGCCCTGCAGGCTCCCGGCCCCCTCGCAGGGTGACAGATGGACTTGGCCATCTCCAGTCTCCTGGAACCAGCAGAAAGGCTGCACAGAAAGCCATCCATCCCTTCACCCTTGCCGAGGGCAGCTGACCCTCTGCTGCTCTCCTCCATGCTCCCGTGGGTCACAGCATGAGAGTTTTTCTCCTCTCTCCTCTCCCCCGATGGCAGGAAGAAAACCTTGACCTGTATTCAGCCAGTTTGGAGAAAATGAGAATTTCCACCTCTTAGAATCACAGAATCATGTGGGTTGGAAAGAACTCCGAGCATCAGCCATCACCTTGCTGAGCCCAGTACAGCCCATTAACGGGGGCTTCACTCCCTACCTCACCTACACCTTCCTGGAACCCCTCCTGAGCACCTGTGAGCCCAGCCCAGCAGCAGAGGAAGGACACCCAGCCAGGCTGGGTCAGTGTCAGGGACCCGGGACATGCTCCATGGACACGAGGTCTCTCAGGGGAGACTCAGGGCTGGAAAAGCCGAAACTCAGGAGGCACTGACCATCCCAGTCCTCCACTGGGAAGGGAGAGACAAGAACTGAGGCTCCAACAGGCAGTCCCCAGCTCCCTTTGTCACTGCTCGGAGCACAGCCCTGCCCCTTCCCTGCTCTCCCACCCCCACCAGCCACAGCAGCCTGGGATTTGGGCACAGTGATCCGATGGCAGATGGCATCAGAGATAATGTACAGCTCGTTTTGAACTGTGTCACCAGCTTTATCCCAACGTGCCACTCACCACAGTATCGGCTGCCATATCTAACACTTTGATTTGGCCAGCCTGCATTTACAGCCCGAGTTTGAAACCAAGTGACTCCACAATTTACTGGAGGCAAAGGTTATGGGGGAGCTCCCGTGTCAGGCTGAGCATTTCCAGTGGGCAGCAGCAGCTGCAAGGGAGGGGAGAAGAGACCGAGCTCAGCCACACATCCCCCATCCCACCCCTCTGCTGACCATGAACCAGCTCATTCCCGTTCGGCTGTGTCCAGCCCTGCCCCAGCAGTGCCCCCTGCCCGAGGCTGTGTCCAGCCCTGCCCTGGCAGTGCCCCCTGCCCGACGCTGCGTGCACCCCTTCCCTGAGAGCGCCCCCT
>VZRR01009518.1:86260-100865 GCA_013398015.1 Oreocharis arfaki
GCCCGCGGGCCGCCCCGCCCCGAGCCCCGCACGCCCGTGCCGGCCTCCTCCGTGCCGCGTCCCATCCCCTCCCGCTCCTCCGTCCCGCTCTCCCCACAGAATATTTAATGAAAATTGACCACTTTGCCAAAAGGCAGCACAGAGTCACAGCCCGCGCTGAGGCAGCAGCGCTGGAAACGGCACCAGCAGATCCAGTCAGGGGCCCCTGGGACCTGCTGGAAGCTCCAGACCTTTCTGGAACGGAAGGTTGCCCACTCTGGTACTTCCATTTCCTAACGTTCTACCAAGAAAAAAAGGCTGGAGACCTTCACCGAAGAGCAAATAAACCACTGACAGGTTATTTCCCCAGATTCTACCAGGAAAGCCAGAGACCTCTACCAAGCAGAAAGAAAAATCAGTGAGAGATTATTTCCTAAAATTCTCCCAAGACATTCAGAGATCTTCACCAAGGAGCTAAAAGCCACTGATCTGTTATTTCCCAGAATTCTACCACAGCATTCAGAGCCCTTTGCCAAGGACCTAGAATCCGCTGAAAGATTCTTCCAGGATATTCAGAAGCCTTCACCAAGGAGGAAAAATCCATTGACAGATTAGTTCCCAGAATTCTACCAGGACAGCCAGAGGCCTTCACACCAAGGAGAGATAAACTACCGACATTTTCCCCCCAAATTTCTCACAGGGCACGTGGAGACCCTCCCTGACAGATTCTACCAGGGCATCGAGAGCCTGTCACCAAGGAACATAAATCCACTGACAGATTATTTCCTAAAATTCTGCTGGGACACCTAGAGACCTTCAACAAGGAGTGAAAAAATCCCCTGACAGATGAACTCCCTGCAAAGAGCCAGGAATTAGCAACCTCTTTCCCCCTGGGGTCTTCTCCAACACACACACAAACCCCTGCCAGGCTGGCAAACACGTGGAGCAGGGAGTTCTGTTTGCTCCCTGCGTTTGCCCAAACTCCCCCATTCCAGGTTAAACACTGCAGGTTGAACGCTCGGCCCCAGAGCCCCGGCTGCACCCTGCTGGGCTCAGCCTGGATCCCTGCAGGAATCTCTCTCCTCCGTAGCTCCAGAGGAGTTGCATAAGCACCGCTGTGGAACAGGAATTCCAGGGCGGCTCCGCGGGGCCGTTCCGAACGTTCCCACAGCGACTCGGGCGCATCTGGCGCACGCAGTGTCCCAGCTGTCCCTCCCGCAGCCCCGCCCGCCCCCACTGCCAGCCCCGGCCCCCTTTCATCCGCTGCCAGCACACCCATCCCTCTGTGTGCCAGCCTTCCCTACCCACGGTCTGCATCAGAAGGATTTGGGAGTAGAATGTTCCAATTTAAAAAATCTCCAATAATCAGGATGCTTTTCTACTGCTCACTTTTGGTAAACCCAGATCCCTGTTCCTGGAAGCTTCTCCCTTCATTACCGCATCCCATTAGACCTTTCCAGCTGCCAGAAGAAATCCGAGAGTACACAAAAGGGAATTCTTCCCCTTCTTCTGCGGCACACGAAGCTACAGAGTTTCCTTGATAAGGGAGGAGAGGGGGAAGAGAGGGCCTGGCTCCCCCAGGGTGGCATTGCCCAGAACACAGAGCTGCCTTTTAGTGTAAAACACAAGTGCCCAGTGACACCACTCCCGTGCCACACACACAGCTGCCACAGCCTGCAGCGCCCAGCCCGCGGAACACGGCAGCAGGAGCTTCTCACAAGCACAGGTTGAGACTGAAGCATCAAAAACACTGCCAGGAACGCTCCCACACCGCTGGGAACCGGCTGGCCACAGCATATTGGGTGCTCTCACAACACCGAGTTGTTCATTGCAGGCGGGGCTGTCCCAGCCCTCGGCCTGCCACCACCCCACCCTCAGAGACTCACGACAACCTCCCCCAGGGCCTTTCCAGACCCGAGAGCTTCTCGAGGGAGCAACCAAACACATCCCACACCAAACAGCTGGAAATGCAGGTGTCCTAAAGGACGTGGCTCCAATGACCCAGACAGGGCTTTTGACGAGGGAACCAGCAAAACCCCCACACCTCTTTCTCAAGTCTTTTTGCTCCTCTTTCTATCCCACCATGAGGCGTACCCAAAGGAGATAATGCCATTTACATAACAATCTCTTAATAAAAAAGGGCAGCACAGCCCAGGGGAGTTCTGATCCATCAGAGCAGACTCTGGTCTTGGCAGAGCTGCAATCCAGAGTGAAACATGGCTCTTCCTCTACCAGACCTGTAAAGCTGGAACAGCCCATCAGACCTTTGCCAAACGGACTCACTGCTGAGGCAGAACGTTCATCAACACGTTTGTGCTCGTCAGTGCCATCCCACAGACTTCAGGGAACACCTCTCTGAGCCCCAACACAATCCCTGCAAACTCCCTGTGCTGCCATCAAGAGCAGGACCCACAGGGGATTTGGGGCTCGGATGGGACAAACTGCACACGGCTGTCACTGAGTGTTCTGGCACATCCAGTGCTCAGCTCATCCAGAGACAGTCGGGACCTAACAGTCCAGATCTAATTCCAGGGAGAGCTCTGTAACCTTTAATGAGTCCAATGATGGCGCTTTTACTTGGCCTTAACAAACAACCAAATAATTTGCTCCTCTTTGAATGAGCAGGACAAAAGGCATTTCCCCAGCACCATTTATTCATGTTCCAAAAGATCCTATAAATCCCAATCAACAATAGCAAAGATGAAGCTTTTTGTGTTGTTCATTTTTAGATTCTTATCTTTCCTTTCCTGTTATTTGCAGATCAATGGAAAAATGAGCAGGTCAGGGGGCAAGAGCAGTTGTGCCAATCAGGGCTGGTCTGGAGAGTGAATCCTTCCATCTGAATCTCCCCCCCACCTCCTGCCCAAGCCCTGGAAGAATTTTAGGGGAAAAAAGAAAAAAAAAGAAAAAAAGGAAAATCTCACACCAAGTGTGTGCACACATAGAAAAAGTATTTCACAGAACCACTGAGGTTGGAAAAGCCCTCCCAGACCACTGAACCCAGCCTGTGCCCAGCACCCACCTTGTCCCCAGCCCAGAGGCCTGAGTGCCACCCCCAGGGATGGGCACTCCAAACCTCCCTGGGCAGCCCCTGCCAAGGCCTGGCCACCCTTTCCATGAGAAAATTCCTGCTTATGCCCACCTTGAGGCCATTCCCCTTCCTCCTGTCCCTGTTCCCTGGCAGCAGAGCCCGACCCCCCCCGGCTGCCCCCTCCTGTCAGGGAGTTGTGCAGAGCCACAAGGTCCCCCCGGAGCCTCCTTTGCTCCAGGCTGAGCCCCTTTCCCAGCTCCCTCAGCCGCTCCTGGGGCTCCAGCCCCTTCCCAGCTCCGTTCCCTGCCCTGGACACGCTCCAGCCCCTCTGAGTCTGTCCTGGCACGAGGAGCCCAGGACTGTCTCCAGCACTGGAGGTGCCCCAGCAGCACCAGCACAGGGGGACAATCCCTGCCCCGCTGCCACAGGGGCTCTGCTCCAGGCCAGGCTGGCCCTGGCCTTTGGCCACGTGGGCACAGGGCTGGCGAGGGAAGGCTGCCCGCGGAGGGCAGACAGGAACCTTCCCCAGCAGGCAGCTCCTGCTCGCTCCGGCTGCATTTGGCTGTTTTAGCACCAGGTCCTTCCAACCCAGCCCTGCTAAAGCCATATGATAATTCCTTGCAATTCAGCTGCATATTTTTGTTTAGAACCATTTCAAAAAGCTAAATTTAGTTGTTGTTTGCAAGTATTCATTCAACAGTTTGCACAAATACTCAAGACTGATTCCCAGACTTCACACTTGGCTTTTTGCTTCGTTTCCTTCTGTGTGTTTAACTCTCCTGCACCCGTTCCCTCCCGCTGGCGACAAGAGATGGAAGTTTGGATGACTAAAATAAACTCCAAGGGAATCAGTGCTTTTGATCTGTATCCCAGAGCCAGCATTCCACACAGGAAGGGATCACAGGCAAGGGAAGCAGCGCAGCCGTGGGTTGGCACCTGCCTGTCAGCAGAGCAGTGGTCACAGGGCCCTTCCCACCAGGACAGTGTCCACCCCACCAGGACACAGCACAGGGCCCCTGGACACAGCGTCCATCCCACCTGGATCCAGCAGCTGCCCCTGGATCCCTGGAAGTTTCCCAGGCCAGGCTGGACACCCTGGGACAGTGGGAGGTGTCCCTGCCCATGGCACTGGATGGGCTTTAAGGTCCCTCCCACCCAAACCAGTCTGGGATCCTGTCTCATCTCTGGAATCAATCTCTCTGCAGGGAGGGAAGGCATCCTGCCCTGGAATTTTGCTAATGGCTCCAATCAAAATCTTTTTACAGGGCTCTGAGAATAAAAATGAGCCATTTCCATGTATTCAGTGGTTTGCCTTTGAGATCCTCATTCCTGAAAGGGTTCCAGCATTCCCCTCAAGCTGCCAAATCCCTGTGGTTGGCATCACCAACAGGAGGCCTCTGAGGTTTGGCACGAGACTGCTGCTGGCAGTAAGGATGGGGGACAACGCTCAGGACAGATGGGGGACAGGACAAGGAGGGGACACAGCAGCAAAAACAACAAAACAAAAAAAATCCAAAAAAACACCCGCGCTACACTGAATTTTAAAGGTCATAGTTTATGTCCAAATTCACAGAAACTTTGGAAGTTTTAAATATTTTCACAATGACCAAAGAACAGCAGAATCATAGAGGAAATCAATGAAGTGCTCCTGGAGGTAAAACTAGCTTTTAAATATTATTTTAGTATCTTGGAGGAGGGAAAAAAGGTAATAATTCCAATTGGCTTCAGAATTCTCAGGTAATAATCTCTAATATGGCTGCATTTTGCTTTTTCTCTTCCAGCAAAAGTACCACAGAAACAAGGACAACACTTTCCCCCTGTGCTGCAGCACAAACCCTTCCAAGGAGCATCCGGCCATTGCTCAGTGCTCTTCAAAAGAGTCTCAAGTTGCCTAAAATTTAAACAAACAGCTCAGGGCACCCTAATAATTTGTCAGCTTTAGTTTTCAAGGAGCAGTTTCTGATGGTTGTGCAGAAGTTATGTAAAAGAGCTCATCCAGATCAATCCCACCGGCTCATCACTCACAGCCTGGAAAGGCTTTGCAAAAGGCATTCCCTGAAAATTCCCCTTGGAAAAGGGTGGAGGGTGCAGATAAGTCAAGGGATAAATCTCAGAAGACACAGACCCAGCAGCCTGATACTCTAAAAAGAAAGTTTTTGTCTGACTCCTTTTCATCATTCCTTATTATTATTTAAATCTCTTGCATGCGAAAAATGAAAATAGTGATTTTGTCAAGCACTGGAATCAACAGAAATTTCCTTTTAAGTGTCTCTGTCACCAATGACTTCAGAATTCCTGACACAAAGTGGGGATTTTCGTTAATAGGATTGAGAGCAAATGCCAAAATCTCCATAAAATGCATTTTCCATTTTTTGCAAAGTCTATGACACAACCACGTAGAGAAGTGTGCAGTAAGGTATGAAATTATCTCCCGTACTTCCAAACCCGGGAGAACCCCGCTGTGCTACCACCTAAGCTGGCACTGCCAGCCCTAAGCCAGGAATTCTCCTCGCACAGGAACCAACAGGCTCTTAACTTGCATGGATTTGAGTTGTTGCCTGACTCGAGGTTTCAAATTGACAGAACAAGGCTGCAGAACACGCTCAGCCCGTACCAGACAGCAGAAAACACAGATAATAAGGAACTCTCAAAGGAGGAGCGAATCCAGGGGTGCCTATTTATAAAACACAGACTCTAATTACTCTGCTCTGAGCACTGGGAATGTCACTGTGCTGGATTCTCCGCTGCCTGAGAGGATTTGACTGGTGCCACAGCCCCCTGCAGCGAGATGCACACGGAAAACCAGGAGGCAGGAGCCGCTTCCACCTCACGCCCATCACTCACAATCATTCGGGGTGGAAAAGCCCTCTGAGCACAATCCCCAGCACTGCCAAAGTCACCACTGCCCCGTGCCCCCAGGTGCCACGGCCACACGGCTTTTGAAGCCCTCCAGGGATGGGCACTCTCCAACACCCCAGGCAGACAGCTCCTTTTGAGCAGGACGGCTCAAACTCAGGAGAAAACAAAAATCACAGAACCAGAGGTTGGAAAAGACGTCCAGCACCACTGATTCCTCTGGGACTGATTCCCACCTTTTCACTAGCCCAGAGTGCAAAATCCAGGCATTCCTTGGACACCTTCTGGGACAATCAGTCCAGCACCACCCTGGGCAGCTCCTGCCAATGCTGACCAATCCTTTCCATAAAGAAATGGTGAACAATTCCTTCTTTGGCCTCGACAGAGGCCTCAGGACAGGCAGTGCTGTCCTAGCACCTCATAAAGCAGCTCTTTTAACCCAAGAGCAGCATGGAAAGGCTGCACTTACACAAAACATTCCCTCAAAACCCAGCCCCTGCTGCCCGAGTGGCTTTGGCTCCAGCAGCCCCGGGCAGGGCAATCCTGCAGCCAGCACAGGGCCCTCAGCAAAACTTTAGTTGTATGTGGGTGAATGAAAACATTTTCTTCACCATATGGTGCAGGATGAAAATAATTGCTGAACGCCAGCAGCTCGCTAATATTGGTGCCAAATCCAGGGATAATGCTGTCAGCTCCCTCAGCCCACAGCTCCCTATTTTAAGACGTGCGAGCGAGCGCAGTTTGAAAACATCCACCAGGAGCTCCAGGCTGAAGAACTCTGCAAAGTCACAGATCCCCCCCACACAGGGGAACCCTTGGGGTGTTTCATTGTTTAGAAGTCTCTCATTCACAGAGGTAAAGGAGGGAGCTTGCTGAGCACAGAATCACAGAATTGTTTCCCTTGGAAAATCCCTCCAGGATCACCGAGCCCAGCCTGTGCCTGATCCCCTCCTTGTNNGGTCCCCCCTGAGCCTCCTTTGCTCCAGGCTGAGCCCCTTTCCCAGCTCCCTCAGCCGCTCCTGGGGCTCCAGCCCCTTCCCCAGCTCCGCTCCCTGCCCTGGACACGCTCCAGCCCCTCAGGGTCTCTCTTCTCCTGAGAGGCCCAGGACTGTCCCCAGCACTGGAGGTGCCCCAGCAGCGCCAGAATAGGGGGACAATTCCTGTCCTGGTCACGAGCTGGCTTTCAGCAAATCTCAGGGAAAGGAGCAGCGAGTGACAGCAGGCGAGCCCCTGCTGCCCTAGGAAGGGCATCTTCTGCTGGTCACTGATCTGTAGGGGGGAACCTCCTCCCTGTTGGGGCTGCAGATGAAGGAACTGCAAGAGTTTGCAGCTCTCCACCCTGGAGCCAAGCCAAAACACTTCCTTTGCGAGTCTGGTGAATCACCTAAAGAAAATGCTTTTCTAACATTAGCAAAGGGCCGAAACAGCTTCCCAAAGATCCCTCAGCACACACAAGGCCACGTCAGAGCCCATGGGTTTAATATGCAGTGTATCTCAAACTTACAAAACAAACCACAGTTGTTCCTCCAGTGGTTTTTCCTGGAGATGTGCAAAACAATCATTACCAGAAACTGATGGATTTTAAATCATTTCCTAACCAAGACATTCCTGCTTTACAGTGTCTTGGACGGGGATCCCTCACTGCAGTCAGAGTCTGTAACTCGGACGAGGCAGGATGCGTTGTGTCAAACTTAACGAGTGTGAACAATCTGTGAACCCGTGCTCAGCAGCCCGGATCGGCCCTTCCCGGCAGGGTTGCATTTATTCCTCAGGGAGCAGTTTGTCCAAACAGCCTCCGACACCTCCCACAAACGCTGCGGGCTGGGCAGGGACCACGCGGGTGGGGAGCAGCAGAGCCGGGCCCTGCTCCTCCTCCTGAGAGCTGGGGAAAAGCCTCCCCTGCCCCGGTATCACCAAAACAGCCCTGCCTTACCATCACCGTGAGGGGATCCCATCCGATTTCACAGCCAAGGCCACGAATGAAAGCGATGAGGAAGGGTTTGTCTGTCCTGGGTGTGACACACGCGTTCCTTTGGATGAAGCCACCTCCAGCATGCTGACATGGGATCCCTTGGGTTTTTCCTTTCCAAGCACCCGAAAGAGAACAGAATTGTCTGGAAAATTGAGACCTTGCCCCCATCAAATCATAGAACCCCAGGATGGGTGAGGCTGGAAATGGCCACCAGTGGTCACCTGGTCCCAGCTCATCCCAGAGCCCAGGACTGTGTCCAGACGGCTCTGGACTATCTGCATGATGTGAAATGAATTTTTTAATGGGGGGTGAGGGATTTTTGCTCCTTATTTTTGGTATGCAGCACAGTGGTTGGAGGATACAAAGATCGCTGATCACAGCACATCAAATAAACCAAGCTGATAAAGTGATTAATGTGCTGACTTCATATTATCCCATTCTGTTTTCTGTTTGATTTACATGTATAATTTACTTACTCATTTAATCTCATTAATAAAATATCAGATGGGGAGGCTGTGTGGACTGCATGTTTTCTCCTAGGGTGCTAAGATTAAAAACCTGAGGAATCTCCAGACAGTGCCTTTGTAAATCTCTGAGCGATGCTACAAAGCCGTGCCTTACAGCACTTCCATAATTGATGCTGGAATCACGGCACTGCTGGAGCTTATAGGAAACAACATTTGCATATCACTCATTTCTTTTGACTAACAACAGGGGCTGGGGAAGCAGTGAGTGGGGGGTAGAAAGCATCAGAAAGGTTCATCACTGTTCCGAAAAAAAAAAAAAATCAATCTCTGCTTCTCACAGGGCTGGGAAGTGAAAAGGCAGCTGCACCTTTGGAGCCAAAAATGAGAATGGAGTCAGAATCCCAGAACCAGTGAGGATGGAAAATCCCTCCAGGATCACTGAGCCCAGGCTGTGCCTGATCCCCTCCTTGTCCCCAGCCCAGAGCTCTGAGTGCCACCTCCAGCCCTTCCTGGGACACCTCCAGGGGTGGGCACTCCAAACCTCCCTGGGCAGCCCCTGCCAAGGCCTGAGCACCCTTTCCATGGGGAAATTCCTGCTGATGTCCAACCTGAGCCTCCCCTGGCCCAGCCTGGGGCCGTTCCCTCTCCTCCTGTCCCTGTTCCCTGGCAGCAGAGCCCGACCCTCCCTGGCTGCCCCCTCCTGTCAGGGAGTTGTGCAGAGCCAGAAGGTGACTCCAAGCTTGGCCATTATTAGTGAAAATGGGTGAAAATATGAAAATAAAGTCAACTTTAGCCATGGTCATGGCCAAGAACAGAAACAGAATTTCACAGTCACATTATCAGAGACCAATTATCCTTCCAAATACAGAAAGGTTTGTGTGAGAGGAGGTGAAACAGCAGGAAAAACATGAACTGACCACTGCAAACTGTGATTTATCTTCCCCACCCCTGACCAGCACCACACAGCTCAGAGTTTGAATATTCCCACTCCATCCTCAGAGTGGCATTTGGAAAAGAACCCATACCTGTCAAATAAATTGAATAACTGCAAGAGATAGACCCCAATCCACTGGGAGATGACAGACTTCTAAAATAAGCTTAATTCCTCACAGAGGCACACCTTGCTGCCACACACACTCGATTTCTGGGACATGGATTATGTGCACACACAAACACACTCCATGCACACACATTCAGCAGACACAACCTGAACAAATTCTCTTCCCGTGCAGCAGAGAGCACGAGTGGAGGTGGCAGAGACAGTGATCTGTTTCAAAGGCTACATTTGGAAGAGAAACTTTCCAGCATCAATTTAAAATTCTGATTTTTAGGTGTTCCAAAACCTGCTCAAAGATCAGCTGCCCACGAAACACTCATCTGCACATTTTTAAATACCAATCCAAACCAGAGCAACCTTAAATGAGTCAGTCAGGTATTACCACCTCAAAAGCAAACATCTGGTGACCTACCTGGAATTTTTAATTACTTTTCAAACTGAAACATCAATAAAATGCCTGACCTTAGGATGAAAAAATGTTTTACATTAACCATAAGTCAATTTATTAAGCTTTAGCAGGTTTTTATCCCCTTTTTTTAAGCCAGGGGAGCTGATGGCCCCAGCCCTGTTCGTGGTTTTGAGCCCACCCACCCTGAAGAGCTTTGCAGCTGCCTGGCTGACTTCAGGCAGGGCAGACACAAAGACAAAGGTCTGAATGATAATTGCTTGCTATCAACATTATGAAATGAAGGAACCAGAGACACTCCATTAGTGCCCCACTGGAGAGAAGTCGTGCAACACGAGCTTGTCCTTTATCAGCCACCAGGAATTCAACCCTGAAATGCCAAGTCACAGGGCTGGGCAACAAAGAAATTAAATCTGCATTTAAAATAATTTAAAACCAGCTCTGTCTGAGAGTCTGAGATGTCCCTGGGTAGGTCCCTTGTATGGGACACGTCAAACGTGTCCAAAATATTCTGGGATGTCTGTGCTGCTGCTGGCCTGCTCCTGTCACGCCTTTCCACAAGGAATCCTGATGCCCACAAATCTTTCCACGTAGGTCCTGGTGGGCAATAATCAACTCCTCACCTTCACTTTTACACTTGCAATTGCAAAGGCAGATTTTTCAGCACTTAAACCAGTCTGTCATCATTTTTTAATATTTTTTCCAACTTCTGATATCTGTTTTCAGTCCAAGCCCCCAGCCCACGGCCCAGCACTCAGAACTGCAGCCACCACCTCGCTGCTGCTGCTGCTCCGGGTGCTTTGTGTTCCCACCTGCACAGGCAGAGACTGGACGTCTTCAGGGACCAAACCAGCAGCACCTTGGGGCTTTTAACCAGAGACTTATGGATTTAAATGAGAAAGGATATTCAGATTCAGCATTCACTTCACCTCTTTGGCTCTCAGAAAGCATTTCTGGCTTTCATGGCCACAGTTTTTGGAAAGCACCTCAACAGAAGGATGAACTTCCAGCACAAAGAGGCCACTCTGATACACAGGTGAGCTAAGCCCAGAATAGAGTCTAAGTCTAATCAAGAATAAAGAAATAAAAGCAACCAAGCAAATAATAAAGCAATAAAACAAGCAGTGATGATGGACTTGAGGCAGCAATGTAGTTTTTGGGTGTACAGGCAGAGATGTTCTACTTGTGTACATGCACAAAGCTGAAATGCTTGTGTCTGACACACCAACAAGAAAAAACACTTTAAACAATACAAAAAATACTATTTTAAATAATCTGGGACATAATTTCAATCCTTAATTGAAATCCCAGAACCAGTTGTGGTTTATCTGTGCACAAGACAGGGCAGAAGAACGAGCAACTACAAAAACTGCCGGCAGCATTTGACCCCCTCCAGGAACCAAACCACAGAAGAGTGATGGGAAGTGGGTTTGCCCAGAGCAAAAACTGGGAATTGATGTTCAAATTCTCATCATTTGCTAGTAATTAGTCATAGCAGTTTGAAACAACACGTCTCCTACAGGAGTAATGATGTTGCCACTCACACTTCCCAGAGGTTCCCGTGCACCTCGAGTGCAGAAACCCGAGGATGTTTATTGGTGAGATTGCAACAGGCAGCACCACAGCCCTGGGATAGCCACAGATCATCTCACGTGGCAAGGGACACCGTGCAGGCAGGGGAGGTGAGGCACCCAGCCCCGGCTCCTGCCTGCCTGGGGGTCTCACTGCCATGGTCAGAGCTCCCCACGCCAGGGCCAGGCAGAGCCACAAATCCCCCCAGGCTGGAGCAGGGGAATGATGCTCTCCTGAGGACATTCCCCCCCGGCACACACTGACCTTGGCTGAGGTTTCTACACTTCACAGTGTGCAGTTGTGTAAGCAACACTGAGTGGGAAATATTTACACAGCGTGTGTGGAAACCAAGAAGCCATCGAGGGAGCTCCAATCCAGAGCTCCTCGGGAAGCCTTTGCCAATAAAGCTGATCCAGAGAGACACCTCATGAGAGGAGAGCAGGCCCTAAAACAACCCTAAGTCCAAAGTGTGCATTTTCAGTAGTTTAGTTGTTGTTGTTGGAAGAGACACCTTATTTAAAAAAACTCCTTCCTGCAAAAACCATTTCACAAGAAATCTTAAACCAGATTTAAGCTCTACCACCCACGGTGACAGTTCACAGCTTCCTGGTTTTTCCTGGAGACGCAAACCCATCAGTCAGCTCTGCACCACGAGGGGCATCCTCAGTGAGAACCACATCGCCCCGCCCTGAATTACTGCCAAAGGCACACGTTTCATTCTTGTGCTCGGCGTGGTGGAGGGAAGATCAAACAGGGCTCCAAAACTTCTTGCAAGCCTTTTGAACTCCTCTGACAACATTAAAGCCTTGACACTTTAGCGGCAGTTCCTCAATTTTTTATGGCCCGCTTCATGTCTTAGAAAGAACGACGGCTGAAGTTTCGGTGTTGTGCCGTGCTGCCAGGAGCAGACAAAGCCCCTGTCACGAGCAGCACCCCACGCGTGGCACCGGGGGGATAAGGGGTGACGTGCCTTTGGAGCGGGCTGAGCACCCCCAGCAGCCTCAAACCCAGCCTGGGCCCCAGGACTGCCACAGCAGCAGCAGAGGGCTGCTCCCCTCCACGCCGCTCCTTTGGAGCAGCAACATTCAGAGGAGCTCTGGGCACCGGGCCCAGCGGGGCACTGAGCTGTGGCCCCTCTCTGAAGGGGTTTTTCTCCTCCAGCCACAGCCATCGCTTGGTGCCGACATCCCAGCTCTGGGAGGAACTGCCTCTCTGCTGGCAAGCCCCACCTGAAAGGTTTAGGATCTCCTGAGCCACTCTGGGCAGACAGCAGGGATTCATGGAAAGGCAGAGCTGCTCTGGTGTGGGTGGCAGGGTGGGCATCGGTCCCAGGTTGGCCTCGATGCTCCTGGAGGGGTTCTGCCACCCAAAAGGCCCTGTGGGTGTCAGCAGCGGCGCTCCGGGGCAGTGCAGGGCAGCCCCAGCCCGCGGCTGTCCCTGCAGGAGCCTGCGGATGCTCCGGAGCCCGAGCACGCTCCTCCCCTGCCTCTCCTCACAAACGGCAAACACAAAAAAAGAATAACATTTGCCATTTACATTCTGCTAACAACTCACTCAAAATAAGCAGATCAATCACATATAATTAAGTTGTCAACCCTTAATATAGGGTGCTGCACTACTTTAAAAAAAGCAAACATAAATACCGAAGCAAAGCAACAGGAAACAAGAAAGAAAGGTCTCACTGATGTTTATGGCCAGCAAAAAGTCAGGCTGCTGATTTTCCCCATTATTCCAGTTAAAAGCTGAAATTTAGCTGTTTAATATTTCAGCTGGATAAATCTCAAACACATTTGAGACATTTAAATCTGCCATTTGTGGATATGTAGCTGACCCTTAGCACAATATAATCCCTGCGATATATTTATGAAATATAAACCCAGCCACGCTGACCAGCAGCCGGGGTTACAGAGATTCAAAAATAAAATCTCTTTTCCAAGGAGCGCAGAGGGTAAATCAATGGGAACAATTTACATGAGCACAAGGCAGCTCCAACATAAAATAGAGGTGGCTTGCCCTTTCAGGGAAAATGATTGCTAACAAAAATTGACATTTTGATGAAGATTGTTCCAAATTTTAGTGGCACACACAGAAAAAATGTAATAATTTCAGTAAAAAAACATCTCCAGCAGTTGCTACAGAAGCTGCTCCTGGCCCTGGGAGGGTGAGGCCACACGGTCTGCGTGCCACACTGGGGTCACAGTGGCCTCCCAGCACAGAGGGACTCGGTACAGGCTGGGGACAGAGCCCCAGCATGGCCAGTGCATTCCATTCCTACCAACCAATTCAATCTGCTGTAGGTTATCAGCTCCCAGCACAAGGGCTGCTTTATTTATTTAATTTTGTTCAGCACCTGAATGAGGGGGTTTTTGGCTGCAATCTCATTTACAGGGCTGTATTATGAACCTGTGAATAGGGTTTTCTTCCACACAGCCAACATTATCTTCTGCTGGCTCTATGCTCCAGCAGTCCTTTTTCCTCTCTTGCATGAGGTGTCTAAAGAGAAAAAAACACAACACTTCCCTAAAAAACCTTGCTCAAATTATCCCCTCACTTTGATTAGTCTGGGGCTGACATCAAGGAAATGTTTCCCTGTTCCAGAAGGGGTGAAGCTGTTTCCTGCCTGGAACACAGCGCTCATCCCTTTGAACACCCATCCCTCGGGGCATCAGTGCCACGACTGGGGCAGGATCCCCGGGACAGCCCCGGAGCTCAGCCTGGAAGGATCGATGCCCAAACACCTTTGGAGGCTGTTCCTGCCTCTCCCACGTGCCATTCAGGTTAATATCGAATTAAAATTTCATAAGTCTCCAAGATCCCACAAGGTAGGAGTGTTTGACAGGTGAAGTTCAAAATGAATTATTTTCCCCCCTCAAATTCCACAAAGATTTTGATCTTTGACATCGACATGTACTTCAAACATGATTAAGTGGCAAAAAAAAATCCATCCTTTATTAAGCTAAATGACAAGTTATTTCCTTTCTTTTGATGGAGAACTTATACAGGAAAAAAGTTTCAGAAAAAGAAAAAAAGTAATAAAGAATCTGATCCAGGGATTTTGGTTATTTCAGGAAAAGGTAGGAAAAGGAGGGAGTGACTCTTCAGTAAAGCTATGAACCACCTTACCCAGGAAGTATCCCAACGAGGGAAAACTAAAACCAGGGGAATTAAGCCCAAATCCATTTTCAATTCAGCACTTTGATGATATTTTCATTGCAGGAATATCCAATAAATAAAGTAAAAGTAACTGTAATTATATATATATATA
>VZRR01009519.1:0-30342 GCA_013398015.1 Oreocharis arfaki
CCAGCAGCGCGCCGAGAGCCGCGGCTCCCCCGCTGCCCTCCCGTGCCGCGCCAGCCCGGGGGCGCGGGGGGAGCTCGGGCAGCCTTTTGGGCAGCCTTTTGGGCAGCCTTTGTCTGTGTCCCGGCGCTGCGCGGAGCGGCCGGCATCACCCCACAGCCTCACCTCCGGGCCCAGCCAATGGGCGCTCCGCCCGGCCGCCCCCCACCAATGAGCGAGCCCCGGCAGCAGCCAATGGGAAACAAGAGCACCCCCCCACACGCCCCCTCCCTGGTAACAGGCGGGTTGGCCGCGAGCGCCGCCGCGGGTCACGTGGGGCCGAGCGGCGCGGATGGGGGAGCGGTTGCCGTGGCAACACTCGAGCATCACCCGGCGGCGCCGGGGCCGCGGCGGCCGGAGCGGCTGCGCGGGTGTGGCTCGGGACCCGTCTCTCCCCCGCCGCCGAGGGCCGGGAATGCACACGCGAGTAGCCTGGCCTGAGAGGGGCCCAGCACCCTGCCTGCAGCGGCGGCTTGGCCTCCCGCGCTGCTCCCCACAGCCTCTGTGGTTCCCGGCCGCCGCCAGGCCCCGACCCGAAAGCAGGAGGCCGGTTCCCTGGTCTGTGTGAGGGTGGGGACCGCGGGCAGCTCGCGCGCTGCAGATACTTGTGGTTAAGCAGCCAGAGATACGGGCTGGTATAAAATTATGAGGTGTTAGCAGATAATTCACTACGGGGAAAAAAAGAAATAATCTCACCCGGCCAGAAAATTGGCCACGACTTATATTTGCGTCTTTATATAGATGCAGTGCGTCGTTAATAGACCATTAACAGTTTTGCTGCCTTTAATTGAAATACAGCCTGCACTGAACATTCAATAAATTGGAAAAAGCAATAAATCTTTAGAAACAAGGGGAGTTGGTTTATTGTCCAACTTTCCAAATTAAAACAATTAAGCATTTGAACAAATTAAAACTGAAGTCTTTACCTGAGGTTACAACATACTGGCTGGGGAGGAGAAAGAGTTGGCAAAAACAACCCAGCTTGGAGCAGCAAAGGGGGGAAGTACCTGAGACTTCAGTGTGATGATATTATATAAATTATGGCCTGGGCATTAAATAATTTTCACTCACACCTATCTTCTTTGTTTCCCAAAAGGTATAGCCACATGTTCTGCTTCCAGCCTGGCTTTAAATGTTTCCTTATTTTAGTGAGGCGTGTGCCTCACCTGTTAGGCTGAGACAGATCATACTCAAGTCAAACTTTGCAGCATAAGGCAATTGGCTTTTTTTTTTTATTATTATTTCCTTATGTTCTGATCAAATTTGATATGCAGCATAAATGTCCTTGGTACACATAATGTGTATAATGAACATAAGCCAGGGTAGGTTTGATTGCTCTTTGTTTAGAACAAAATAAAGGAGCACATATTCCTTACTCCAGTGGTATGTAATTGGCATGGCTGTACACGAGAGAAAAAAAGATGACACTTTTCCCACTCCTCTTAAGAAAAGGTGATCTCATTTAAGGCAAAAACTTTTATACGCAAGTGGCATGTGTTTGAAATGTGTCCTCTTCGGAATGATCCGGTTATCGTGGCCATGCAGGGCCTGGAAGGGGAATCAGCTGGAAACCCCTTATCATGCCCTGAGCGATAAGGAAGGTTGCATGTTCACTGTCTGGCAGTCTGAGAAGGTGTAAACGTGTACCTTTGCCCAGTACAGGCTCCTGGATAGAAAGACTAACATGAAAACATGCAACAGTCGTCTTTATCCAGCACCTCAGCTGGATGGAGAACTCCTGATGTACAAGCCCAACAGTGGGGGGTGAAAACACCTTTCTGGTCAAATAAACTTGGTTCTGCTATTCAGGAAAACAGGAGTCACATAAAAGTTACTATATTAGCTAAAAACCTTTAATTTCCTCTGAAATGAATGAGGGCTGATGGTGTTCAGCCCTTTCTGGACAAGAGCCTTCTTTCTTTCTTCTTCCTGAGGAAGACCAGGGATGAACTATAGCTGTTACTATTTAGCTGTTCCTGTTACTGAGCTATTAATGGCATTAACTGTTTGACTTAGCTATAAACCAGTCTTTGGCCTCAGGAACACTGAGGTTAGTGCTACGAAGGTTAGCTTAGGAACAGAGCTGCTACTGGCCTGTCTCCTCTGGCAGCATTAGCAGCTGTGCAGTGTTTTTCAAGTAAAGACTGATGATTCTGTCAACTTGCGTGGGTTTTCATACCATTTGCAAGGCCTATCTAATTTCTCTGTTCAGTGGCAACAGGATAACAAACCGTCTTTGTTCACAGTTTTCTCAAGACACGTGCTGGCACGAAAGAGGTGCCACTGGCACGCTGCAGACCAGAAATGGCTACACTTTTGTGGCTAGGAAGTTGTTCTGCTGCACAGTGTTTGCAAAATAAGATGAGATCTTGTGTGGGCAAGAAGTGATAAATATGTGCAAATATTTAGTGTTGCATTCTGCAGGCTGGGAGCACCATTTGGGCCAGCCTTGTAAGGGCAACATCTCTTGGGGATTTCACTTCCTCTCGTAATCTGTTGTCAATGTGACATGGCAGATTAGAGTTCAGCCTTGGAAACTGTGAGTTGTTTCCTTCTATTCCTATTTGACATACATTTTTGTTCCAACTTGTGAACTGTTCCCATCGTTTTGGGAGGCAGTACAGATGCATGCATTTAACACTTCTTTCTCTTTCTGAAAGCGAGTCCGGTTGTACCAAACACTGAACTGAGGAAACCCATCATTTCTCATCCAGAAGGAATGTATGTAAATTTATCATCTTAATTGATGCCTCTCCATGAGGTTCATATAATCAGCCCTTGTAGCTTAACGTGCTAATGAACAGGGTAAGTAGAAATCTAATATATTAAAGGAATGCAGACCAATTTGTCTGAGCCCTGCTGAGACCTGCAGTGTAAGTTTTGCAAGGATTTACTCATCTCTCTCCTGTCTTTCACTTAGCCACCTTTTACTCCTCTTTCTGTTGATCCTCTGCAAGTGGAGTGATTCTCCAAAACGCACAGAAACCTCTGTGAGGATGTGCGTAGGGATCAGGATGATGTTTGGAGAAGGCAATGATGACGGCAAATCTCCTTTCTCTCTGGCACATGCACAAATCTGCACGAGACCGCACACTGCCAGGAGCAGCACAAGAGCTCTGCGTCCTCACATCCCGGCACAGAGCAGCCAGTGAAAAGTGTGGGGTCTGCTCCCAGGAGAGATCCAGGAGCTCTGCTGGCAGTGGGAGCAGGGAGCAGTGCTGGGCACAGGTAGGTGGCTGTCTCAGGCCGCTGAGCTCCCATGAAGCCCTTCTGAGTCGCCGGGTGCAGTTTGCACCCGGGTCTCTCCAGGCCTGTCAAGTCCTTGCTTCTTCAGCTTTCCTGGAGGTCATTCCATACACAGCTTCAATCTGTTTGCCAGTTACCGTATATTTCCAGGGCCTGGGACCAGCTAGCTAGCACTATGAGGTTGAAACAGCCTGAATTCTTCCTTAAAGGAGCCAGTGGGATAAATGCTTCCATGGATTGTTTGCATGGCGTGTGCGTAGCATCTCTCTCCCCTATCTCTTGCCAGCCTCATCCATCTTCCCTGGAAGCTGGTCTGAGCAGGCACTGCAGTGTGCAGTGCCCAGGACAGCAGCGGCCCTTTTCAAATGGCTCCTTAGTGCTGCCATAATAAGCCTGATAAATAAAACATGGCTTGCAGACACGGATTTACTGGAGAGGGCTAAGGGGGCTGTAGCTCCCTCATTAGTATCTCCCGGTGCAGCATGTGTGCTCCTCATTATGTGGCACAGTGGCGGTTGTCTAGTCATCCATGATGAGGCTGCAGCCACTCCAAGGATGCACCAGGGATCCCAGGGATTCTTTTTTTTTTTTTTTCTCTCCTGTGTTAATAATAGGAATTTAGAAGGAAAAAAAAAAAGAGCTTGAATATGAAGAGGATGAAGGGGAAAAGATTGCAACTAGGTCTGATTTTTTTCTCCCTCGCTTCTTTGTAAGTCAGCAGCAAATGCAGAGAAATCCGTATAGCTGTGCTATTACGGAATTGGCATGAGCAGGATCGAGACCTCTGTACTGCGCAAACTCCTTTTTTGGGGAGATTTGTTTCTGTTCGTTCTAAAATGCTGCTCATAAACTTGTGGCTGAAGTATAAACTTTACCATCTGCCTCATATTTTTTGTTTTCTGTTCAAGGGAAAGGAAGCAATTTGGCTGATTTCAAGTCCCTCAGAGCTGGGGACTCAGGAATCTGGGTTAATCTGAGCAGGGTTTGTGGAGGTTTGATCCAGCTTTTCCTTCTGGCCATTGCTCAAATCCCTCCTACCTCCCGCATACAAGTTACAACTGCATCATCTTAGTAACCCTGTGACCAAGAGGCATGAGAGTCTCCTCTGAGACTGTAATCTCACTCTAAACAGCTCTCTGGCGGGTGCTCGTGAGTGGCGATACATCATGCAATTTTCTCCTTTAGAGGCTCGCGGTGTCATCTCCACCGTGATCCCTGCCCTGCCCGGCCAGTGCCGGTGAGCCAGACACCAGGGCCAGCCTGGGAGCGTGTTCCTGGCACAGCTCTGCGGGGCTGGGGCATGTGTGGGGTCATGGACAGAGTTAGCAAAATCTGCCCCCTCCTCTTTGCCTCTCGTCCACGCTCTGGCAGGAAAGAAACCTGTTTAGGATGGCGGGAGACTTTACTGGTGTAGCAAAGTAATCCTCAATAAGCTCAGGACTTTTCTGTAATGGTATTTAATATGCAGATAGTCAAACGAATGCCACCGTGATGTATTTTTATGGACAAATATTATATATTAAGCCCTGATTTATACATTTGAGCGTAATACCTGGGGCTCTGAGGAGAGCCTTTAATCTCTGTCAGCAAGGCAGCACGCATGCTAAAGCGCCGAGTAAATCTGCACGGGAGCGCTGAGCTGAGCGCAGCATATATCAGAGTTCTTCCGCCTGATAAAACTAAACACACGAGACCACCTTTCTGTGACATTACTGGGCTGATTCGCAGGGGCTGACACCAGGAAATACCGATCTGTGCTTCCTACTCGGACCCAAACCTGCACCAGTCCTGCTGCTTCTGCCGTCCCCATCCCAAGGAGGCCATCTCAAGCTCCCAGAAAACGTTCCTGGGTGAAGAAAGGTCTCCGTCCGCGACTTTCCCCCTCTCCTTCCATCACCTTGCTCCCATGTGACCGCCTGGGTGCAGCTGAGGGGGTGCCGGTGCCCTATTTCCACTTCACCAGCACGCGTAGTAAGGTGAGCATCGTCTCAGCATGGGGTTCTGCATTGAATAATCTCACCGGCTCGACTGTTTTTATCTGAACCTCCCTCCTGAACTGATAAATCTAAATTGCGCATTTTCTAACCGGCTTTAGCTGAGGGGGGAGATCTCGCAGGTATCCTCAGGTGACGCGCGGGCTCTGCCGCGTCTCTCCGGCTCCATCTACTGCACTTTTCTGGGACTGCCGCCCCTTCTCGTCTGCGGGCTGGCGGCTCCCGCAGGAGCTGCCCCTTCATCCCGCCGAGCTGGCGGAAAATCGGGAGCTCTGGTTTTGTTTGAAAGGCCCAGAGCTGTCCAGGTGGTGAAACAAATACAGTACGCGTTCATACAGTCCTATACATTGTATTTCCTCGTTTTAAACCAGTCACTGATTTTCAGAGCCTGGCTTGCTGGATGAATTCTTTGCTTCCCAGGGCTCAGAAAGAGAAGGAGCAGAACAAAGGTGGCCACCGTCACCGAAGCTTTCCGTGCTGGCTGATGGAGCAAGAACTGGGGACATGGCAGGACCAGGGGTTGGAGGAGGGCTCTTTGTGGAGTGGAGGGGGCCTGCATAGGAGCAAATATTCCACTTGCTGCTAGAAGATGCCAAGGGCGAAGATATCAGCTTGGATTTCTGCCATCTGATGGGGACTTACAGGGTGGGACTAGAAGCAGCAGAATTTTCGTGTGAAAGTCTTATCTCTTCATTTTACATTCAGTATTAAAAGAGAAGCTGCTCTGAAAGAATATCCTACTTCTCGTGTCTCTGTTGTTCAGAGCTGACAGGGAGGCGTTATGTGTCCTTATTATAAGCACTCCTATTATAGTGTGGTTTTGGCTGGAGGATGCTGTATGGTTAAAGATGATTATTACAACCAAAAATAGTACCAGAGCTTCCCGAACGTTATGACTATTATGAATTTGTATGATTAACATTTAGTTGCTCTACAAAAAGCACCAAAAGCTGGAAGTCAAAAATTAGAACAAAGTTGTGCTAAGGACTGCATGTAACTTCTTTTTTTTTTTTAATGTATCTATTCATAGTGCATATTTCTGTAGGTGACAGATTAACATAAAAATACTGCCAGTCTTTTTCAGGGTTGTAAAACACAAGGTACTTAATATATAATTTTTTTAATTGAAACTCAAATCAGCTGTTTGAAATGAATTTGTTTCAATGGCAAGTGACGTATTTTTCCGCAGTCCTTGTGAAAACTGGAAATAAGGTAGATTTGGCAGCTTAGCCTATGAAGTTCTGGGGCAAATCCATAAACCGAAAGACCACAGGGTTTTGTCCTGGCTTTGATGAAGTTCTGAAAAGAGCTAAATTAAATCCATGCTGTAGCCACATGTGTAATTTTGTTCTACTGGAATAGCTTATAGCTGTCAGTGAATTTCTCTGTACTCCCAGCATTGTGTAAGAGATGACACAAGAGCCTGAAGATTACTCTCTCCAGTAGTAACATGCGTTTTCAGCCTTAAAATTATTACAACAGCATTTTTTCATTTACATGGCAGGAGAGAATCTGGTTTTGCAGCAAATTTGTATTTCAAAGAAGATTTTTGTGTCCGTCGTTATCGGTGGTTTACAAGATTTCTCTTTCTTTCCCCCCCATTTGGGGATGTGGGAACAAATGAAATAAACCCATCATAAAAAATAATTTCGTCCAGGTGGAACATAAATCAGCCAAAAAAATATTATTCTACATGGCAAATAAAAAGCATATGCTGTATTATTTAAAGCACAGCCTCCATATTCACATACAAAATTAATGCTACAGTGGGAGGTAAAACTGATGGAGGAAGACAATGAAAATATTAGGAGTAAAACATCATGCCAGGAACAATTCAAGCAGAGCCACTTGCAGGGTCATGGTCGTATTCCATTTCAAATGGGCATGGAAATACACTGTGGGTTATTCTTCTCCAGAGATGCACACATAATAAGCACCTGCTCCCCATGTCTACTCTTCCCTTTTAACTGTTGATTTATTGGATGTTTCTGAAAGCCGTGGCCAGGCTTGTGAGGGATATATAACGTGGTGCCTGCAGGAAGGAATGGGAGTGGGCAGACGAGCTGCCACACTTCCCGTCCCTACTGTGGGGTGAAGGGCTGAGCGGGATTCACAGCAAAAGCTGGCTGCTCCTCAGCTTCCAAGGGAGAGGGCACCACTGCAAAGTAAATCATAGTCATTGTGCCTGGGTCGCACCTAGAAAAGTCGGGAAAAAATTATGAACTGTGTTCCTTGCCTCAAACTGGAGTAAATGGTGGGTTGAGAGGAGAAACCTGCAGTGTTCAGCAGTCTAAGGCACCAAAAGGGATCTTTGCCATCACTAGGTGTTTGTCTTCCACAGCGTCAAGGAAACGATATACGAGTATAAAACATAATATTGCATCTGTTTTAAGGTAATTTTCAGAAGATTATGAATCCACTCTTCTTGCATGTGTGATAAGGTACATACCACATACTCCCTACTGCACTGGAGACAGTACCACCAGCAGATATTTTATTCTCATCCTGGTTCTTCCGGGTTGAGGGGGTTTCTCTCCATTCCTCCTCTGAAGTGGAGCCTCACTAAATAAAGAATGACCATAATCTTCAGATAATGTTGAAGAGACGTCACTACAAAGAGACTTTGAATTAATATAATGTTTATCCCTGTAATTTAATTAAAAAAAAAAAGCACACAGTGATGAACCTTCTTGCTCTCTGCCCCACTATTTCACTATTCTCTGCTATTTTCTTCTCGGCAGCAAGAGTGGAGCTTTGCAGCTATGAGGTCTTGAGATATTCTAGTCTTGGTGGTCCTTGAGATATAACAACACAGCATGCCCATTTAGAAACTGGAGAAAGAAAATCCTGTTTTATTAAAAATGTGAATCAGAATGTAAAGCTATTGAGAATCATCCTGAACTGCACATTCTATGTACATGGCTAAAAAAAAGATGCACTGCAGCAACTGGAGTAATTCATGGTTCAGTTCCCCTATGATGGTAAGCCGTTTATTGACCTAGAACTACAAAATCATTCAAAATTACATTTGGCGATGCTGAACTTCTAACACAAATCCCCTGATGTAAGGAAATGGAGAGGGCAGCCACACAACCTTCCACTGAGCCCTGCTGTGTCTTTAAACAGGAGCAGGAGAGGTGTACCAAATTCAGAAAGGTAGAAGAGCAATATAGGAGCAAGAAACTCTTGCATTTAAGCCCTGGCTCCTTCAGTGGTCCTGAGCCAGTCACCTTGGGCCAGACATTCGGGTGTTAATCAGTCACAGTGCAGGCCAGGCTCTACACAGATCTTCCTGCGCTCCTTCCTGAGCCCCTTGGACCTGACTTACACACCCAAAGAGCATCGACGTGTTTAACAACCAAGTCCTGATGGTGCCTGCTGGGAGCTTTTGAAGTAGGATCCCTGAGGTCTGACCTTGCAACTTCATGATGGAGCTGTGAGTCCACCCCGTTTACAGCTCTACTTGTGACACCTCTCAGCCAAGGCAAGGCCTGGCTCTTTATGTCACCTGCAAGGAGACACAGCCTTGGCCACCAAGTTTGCTTCAAGGACCTGTTGGGGCTTTCTTGTAGGATGAGTGCACGGGCAGAAGGGAAAATCAGCAGACTTTGTCACCTGCCTGGCAGGTTGGTTCCTGGCCATCAGAGGATTTTTGACTCGGTGTGAATCTTTTTCTTTGACTGGCTTGTTGCAAGGAAAATGTTTCCCAGCGTGACCCGAGCACATGGATGATGTCTGCTCTACCATGTAACTGGAAAGGGATTTGGGGCACAGGTCTGGCAGAAAGCACAGCCAAAATTAGAAAGCAAGAACAGCTCCCCAAATGGGGGAGTGTGAATTTACTCTCTGATGTCTTTCAGCTCTAGTAATCTCAAGTGGTCCAGTAATCTCAATTGCTATAAATAACACTGCAAATGTCCTCCCGCAGAAGCTTTATCTTTTGGCAGATGCCATCCCTTTAAGTGTTAAGACATGGTTGTGCCCAGTTTTTGCTGTAGCCAAATGGGACTAGAAGGAAATCAATAGCCCCATTTTGCCTGTCACTTACTTAAGCTTGATTTGAACCCATGTCTGTAAAGATGAAAGCTTTTGTAATCCATTGTTGTTGTGCCTCCCACAGCCAGCCCACCTCTGAGAATTTCATATTCCTACATTTTAAGAAGAAATATGATGGACAATGAAAATACATGTTTGTTTAGTTTTAGTATGTTTAAATCAACAATTTTTCTGTTATTAAAGCTGTGCCAGAAAGAAACTGCTTTGAAAAGAGACACATCTGCTGAGAGCAAAGGCTTCCATAACTCATTCAGAGTTATTGGTCATACCCACAATATTAGTGATAAAAATTGATTATCCATTCCCACTTGCTTCACGATCCATAGCATTTTTTTCATTCATATTGTAAGTTGGTTTATACAGAGTGAGACAGTGTTATTTAAATAGCCAAGGACGAGCATGATACATCTTATTAAAAGCCCACACCAGCAGAAAGCAGTATTTTTTTAATGTTGGTCTTGTGCTGTCCTGAAGGTAGAAATAATCTAGATTTGGCAAGTATCTTGACTTCTTTCAACCCTGAAGAGCAAATACCCTTCTGTCAGTGCGCGTGCGCTGTCCACTTAGGCTCACTGCTGCCCTTTTATCCCCACGTGCAAAGTCTGGGACTTGGTAGACCACTGTCATTTAAAGAAGAGTTTTCTGAGATTCCTATCTCATTTTGGGACTGTCCCCAGCAGCTCGTAGAAGGCAAGGGAGAGGGGGAAGGACTGAATGTTGCAAGGATGGAAAGAAAAATTAAAGGGAGGGACACAGCTCAAAGCTTCTGCACAACTTTCTGAGGGAAAGATCTGTTTTGAACATGTTTCAGCAACATGGGCTCAGCTGCTCCTGAGAAGGGGACGATGCAGAAGACACCTCCAACAGGGTGACATCATGACCATTAGCATCCAGAGCCTTATACACTCTCCTGCAGCTGTAGGGGAGAGAAGGAGCACTCCTGCCATCAATCCCATGTTCACAGGCAGTGAAAGGGCAGAGAAGTTTGGACATCCTCTTCTGGTGAAACTGTAAAGGTTGCAATCTCCGACTTAATCTGATCCTTGGAGTCCAACGGTTAGATATGGCGGGGAAACAGAGGTTGCCCTTAATTATACCTTAAAATGGTATAATTTGTAGTGTTGCAGTTGTGAGGATGAGTTTATTGACATGAGCATAACCTTAATTCCCCATTAAGAGTGGTAAAACCATGACACTCCCTAGCAAAAAAATAGAGAGGGACTTACTGGCCTGCCCAGAGATGGTTTTTTTTTTTTTTTTTCACTTAGACCTAAAAGGTTTTGGTTATTTGATGCAAAACTGGACCCTGAAGATTCCACCTTTCCCTCTGTAACTCCATTTAGCATAAACAGGTACTATCTGCACACAAGAGAAAAGGGACAACAGACTCCTAATAAAAATACTTCACACCTTAAGTGCATAGGTGGTAGCTTCCATCACGCAGTAAAACACCCAAAGCATAGACTGACATGAGATTGAAAGGAGAGGTGTTTCCACCTGGGATAATTAAATGTAAATCTCTCTTTGTTCAATAAGGAGACGAGACAAGTTTTGCCACTCAGTTGCTGGGTAATCTCTGTTGGAGCGAGCACTGCTTGCCTCGCACGGGATCTCGAGCTCCTGAGGGCAACCGCGGCTCAAGCCACTAATGCCAGCAAGAGCAATAAGAAAACCAGCCACGTCTACATCCTTACAGCCCCCTCACCCACGGTGTTTATGAGCCGCATCCCATCTTTAGGGCGCGATCTCTGCGGTTCGCCGCGGTTTGGAGGGAGGCAGGGCATGCGGAAGGGCAGGGCAGGGCAGGGATGCGCAGCCCCTCCTCCGCGAGGTGCCCGTGGGGACCGGACCCACGGCCCCGCTGCCGGGGCCGGGGCTGGGGGGAGCGGGAGGCGCAGCCCGGGCTGCGCTGCCAAACCTGGCGCTGCTTTGCCATCTAGTGCCGCGCGTCCGGATTGCAAGAGCCCGTGGCCAGCATCGCACGGAAACCCAGCTTTATGGCGCAGCTGGAATTACAGGAACTTCAGCCTGGGTTGTTTTTCGGGTTTTTTAAGCATTAATTCGCAGCGATGTTTTACGTGCCGCAATGGCCGCGTAACCGCGTCTCGAAGAAGAGGTGGGTGTTTCGTGAGGTCGGTAGCAGTGGGAAAGGAATAAATCGCTGGTGGCCACACAAGCTGCCTGTGGCTTGCTGGGAAACCCTTCCCTCACTGATTTGCAGTCGCCTAGAAGTGGATATTTAGTGTCATTCGGCTCTCCTGGTTTAGGGTTGAAACTGTGAAGGAACCAAAGCCACCACAGCACTGCTGCCACCACTCAGCTTGTTTGGCAAATGAGGCTTCTTAGAGTCGTGAGGGTCATGATTTACAAAGGAAGGCTTGGGAGCAGAGCCAGATGAATCCCTTTCAGTGACACTGGGTAATGGATCCCATCAGTTTTGTGGACCCTCCCTCTCACCTGGGAATTGTCCACGAGTAGGTCACAATTGTCTCACATTAACTCACTCTTCTAAATTGTCGGGTCAAATATTTCAGTGGACATAGGACATCCCTAAAGGACGTGCAGACAGTTTATTGGGGAGCCCTGGAGTCACAGGAATTATAGCTGGTTGAGAGGAAGCATGGGAACACTGTACTAAGCCTTTTGGTCCAGACACACAGGGCTTACTCACGTGTATGAATTTCTGATTTACTCTCTGAAATAATTCTCCCCTGCTCATTTAGGGAGTGCTGTGTCTACAAACTTCAGGGCTGTGACATTTTTAAGACTATAACTAGATATGAAAAAATGCCTGAGATGCAAATCCAACCTAATTTCCCGTAGACTACAAATTAATATTTGCTGAACCTTTTTGTTGTAGGTTTAATTTCAACAAATTCCAGTCACCTCTGAAATAGAGAGGGCATAGATAAGTGAGTTTGGCTGCCTCACAATCAGTTCCCAGCATGTAGAACTAAAAGGTCTCATGCTTCATGAACTGAAGTTAACAGGGACAGGTTTGGACTTTGAATACCATTTCCTTAAGGAAGAAAAAAACAATCTTTTTGTTGGCAACCAGTTTCCAGAGGAGCTTTAGAAATACTTTCTGGTTTTGTTATGTAGAACTTCCTTCAGGAGTTGGATCCACACAAACATCTTTACAGGCCCAAGAACTTGTCATAGGGAGGAGTTGGCATTGCTTGGGTAAAGGACAAGCACATAAACTGTGTGCCAAGCAGCTTAAAAAGTAGATGATGAGGCAAAGCAAAAGGAGACTGAGTTAAGCTGGAGACTGTCAGAAAAGGTGAAGATAACTGTAATAAACTAATGAGCTGTTTTCCAAATGCCTCTCCCACTGCACAGGAAAACAGGGCAACAGTTGTGCTACCACGAAGAAAACCTGGCAGCTTTTGGGTAAAGCCATACCACACCCTGTAGGCTTGGTGAGCTATGAATAATACCAAACTTTCATTTTACATGCTAGCACAGGCTATATTGTCATCTACAATTCAAATCTTTACTTGGGAGGTTATTGGGTTTGCTATCAAGAGAGAATAACAAAGAAGTGTTTGAAGACAAGATCCAGAGAGACCTGGTTTTCTACAGATTCATGGCTTAAGGCTGAGCACCCAAGAGGAGTTTGTTCTGTGCAGTAGCAGTTATGCCCACACTCTACCCTTTCCCTCAGCTGGGAATATTAATAAGGTCTTTTCCATCCACCTTCCTGCTTTCATGCAACCCACAGGAAATGCCTGTCTTGGACATCTTTGGCCCTCTGTCACATTTAGCTAAATTGGGTGGTAAGTTTAAAAACTGTTGATGTTACCTGGACTCAAAATCAACATATGGCTTCAATTAATAGTTTTTGCTTAGCAAACTCAAGTTGTTCAACACAGAGTTGGAGGGATAAAGACTTCAGGCTTCAAAAAGAGATTGTATTGCAGCAGAAAGGATGACCTTTTCTAAGCCTGGCAAGCATTTCCATCATTATCAACAATAATGACTAATAAAATAATAAAAATAACAGCTGAGCTTTTACGTAATAGCTTATATCTCGAAGTGCTTTTCGGCTTCTTTTCTCCACTTTCAGAGTAATTCTCTCAAAATTCATTACATTTTTTGCAGTGCTGCTATTGCCCAGTCCCTTCTTGGATAGGATGGAGACAATCACATGGACTGCAGCATACTGCATGTCAGTGGAGGGAGAGGAAATTTTAGACAAAGACATTCAGATAGATTCCTGCTCGGTCATAAAATGTCAGCATTTCTTTCATATTAAAGCAAGGAAGACAGGACTTAAAGAGTAGATATCTTATTCAGTGTTTTTTTGGCTAGACTGGGCAAACTGTGAGCATCATTGTAGGTGAGACACCCCAAAGCCAATCTCCTGTCAGTACAAGGAGCTGAGTTTGGATCAGAGTTGTGATGTGAGTACAGAAGCAAAGCAATGTTGATTTTATGAGATGTGCACTGATGTGCGATCTCACAGATCCTAAAACATCCAGAGCACACACCAGATAATGCCTCAGATCCAAACTAGTAAATGCCTCTCTTCTGAGGACTTGAATGCCAAAGATGTGTTCAAAGGCAGAGAACAGACCATTGAAAAGCCTTTGAAAGGATTGCTGCGGAGCTGTGCTTCAGTTTAACTTTTGGGGCAGGATATTTGCTTGTATTCTTACAAAAATGTGAGCTGTGGAGTCTCTGCATGTATTAGGATATGCATACAAAGAGACAGAGAGGAAAAATTACTGAATACTTTATACTTTACAGATTCTAAAACTGATGGTAGTTACATGTTGAGAGAAGGCTGAACTCACCTGCCATCAGCACAGAGACAACGATTCTGCCGTTTAGAAAACATGCAGAAAGGGTACTGTAACACTTATTTATTAATTTCTCTTTCCAGTGTTTCATTAAAGTATTATTATTATTATTGTAATTATTGTTGTTATTTTTCTCCCAGTGAGTGTACACAGTGAATGACTAAATAATTTGGGCAGACAAAGCATGATTGGGAAAGAAAGAGTTTCTAAGTACTTCATTCACCCCCCCCTCCCTTTTTCCCTCCAGAAAGGAGAATAAAATCCCATGGTTATTGTGCGGAACTTGGTGCAGCAAATAATTAAGCATTCTTTTCTGACAGCTCATCTTAGGCCTTCCCTGTGTGCCAGTGAGGGTAGGAGGGAGCTGCACGCAGGCAGTGCTTGGTCACTGACCCAGACTGTGCCAGAGGGCCGATGCCAAGCACGGCCAAAGCGCGACAGATGGGCATAGCCAGCAAAGGGCGTGGGTTTGTAGGAGGGTCAGCACCCTGACCTTTAGGGGGAGAAAGGAGTGGCACACCTTTAGCTTTCCTTGGGCTCATATGAAAGGAAGTCAGTGGCATAAGCCGTGCCCATCTGCCTGAGTGAGACACAAGGACAGCCAGGAGCAACATCAGGTACAGCCTGCAGCAGCTGCTGGTGTTGCACCAGCTGTGATGGTCTGGGTGTGGAGCTGATGGATCAGTAGGATGGGATCCTGAGTAACCAGCCCCCCATCCAAATGCTCCCCTCTGGTAAAGGAATCTTGGATGGCTCCTTTAAAGCTCCTTAGAGCTACAGAAGCTCAGGGTTCGTTTTTTTTTTTTTTTGGATGAAATACTGGATGCGGCTGGAGGTGGAATTGAGATGATAGACGGAAAAACTACACTGAGGCTTCCCTCTGTACCTTGTTGATGCAATCAGCACAGGTAGCTAAACTGGTGCAACGGGTGCAACACTCCAGAGAGACAAAGACAGATCAGGAAAGGACTGAAGCACTTTTGAGAAGGGCTGAGCCACTTTTCCATGTCAGTAACGCTGTTAGGAATGCTCTTTCATTATTTTCCCCCCAAAATAACAATGAGTGAAGTTGTATGAAGAATGTTTGGCGGGAAACATCAATTGTGTGCAAAGCTACTTCTGGAAGTTCTATAAATGAGCTTTTCAAGCAACTTACAGAGGTGTGAGGTCAGTTTCCATCGAATTTTAATGGGATTTGTGCATCTGTTATTTCAGTCTTGAACAAAATTCTTAAACTGTTGGTTTTCACAGGAGCATTGCTTAACTGCCTTCTTTGTACTGTAGTAAAAAACATCAAAGTCCGTTAAATACAAATCAATATAATGGACAAAATTACCATTTGAAAATTGTAGGCTACTATAGTAATTTAAAGAAAACATTCTTAATCTTGCTAAACCCTATTCAAATAAATCCAACAACTACTTTAAGAGACATATAATGATCTAATGTACTCAGCCAGCTCTATGTCTCCTTGAATAACTCAAGGGGACAAAACAAAACAAAATTCCAGCCAATAGCCAGATGGGGATATGGCACAACTTAGTAAATTAAAGTAAGATGGGAGACAGATGGAGGCCTTTTCAGAAGTCAGATTTTGGTAGTTGGAAAGGACAGTGATACCCCGGCTGTGATAAAACCCCAGCAGATTGGACTTAAAAAAGCTGTGGGTAACGTGTGGTCACAGCCTGACATTAAAAGTCTGTAAACTGTTTGCGTAATTCCAAGGATCTCCTGTGCCTCAGATACTAATTATTTCTTCCTGGCATTGCTGGGTATTTGGGCACGAGCAGTGCTGGAACACTGGGGATGCCATGAGGAGCAGCATCAGGAGGGATTTCACAGCCCTGATCTGAGCCCCTCAGTCAGCTGCCTCGAGGGGAAGGGCCCCCACTTGACTGCCTTTCAGGGCAGACACAGAGGTCCTTCTCCCTGTCCACCCCGGAACTTCCAGGCTATTTTCTCTCCGTTTCAATGTCGCTGAGCAGAGCCACTGCAAAGTGCTTTCCCACACTCCCCCTTCCACTCCTTCCTTTTCAGCATCGTGGGAAATACTGTGCCCACACTTTTCATGAATAGTCCCTAAATGACTGAGTGTTCGTGTGGGGGGATCAGTTACACCATCCTGTACTTTGAGGGTTTGTTGCTGTTACAGTATTTCCTCTTCGGCTGCATTTCTTTCCCTGCTCTCTCCTTTTTGCTGGGGATACAGCACATTGGGCCTTACCATGCTCACATGGGAGGCTTCTGCTTTCTCCAAACCGTTTGTACCTCATCAAGCTGAACACGCTGACAATTACCAGGTGGAATGCTGGCTGCCCTTTTGAATTCACAAAATTTTTTATCCAGACTTCCAGCTTGCTAACAAAGGCACTCACGGTTACCTGCCAAGGTGCTACTCCCTGTCTTTTCTGTAATGTTGTGCTTTAGGTGCAATTTATACTAGGATGCCACAGAGTGAGGGGATGGTCATCAGAAGGAAGTACACTGACCTACATGGCCTGGCACATCTGTCCAAACTGGTTCCCAGCCTTGCTGTAAAGCCCACTGCAGGCTACAGCTACTCGAGCTTTCTCGGGTGACACACCACCTCTCCTCTCTTCAGTTCTCCCTGTGGACATCTTGTTCTCTTTCAATTTTTTTTTCAGATTAGCAGCTTTCCAAAAGCAGAGACACTTGATCATCCTCTCAGCTTCACCAAGCATGTTAAGTCTGTGCTGCACATCAACAGATGTCACGCTGTTTGATGGATTATAGTTTAAGAGTGAAAATATGGCCATCCTAATGAAATAGACGCTTGTGAAGGTGGGACCTACAGACCATGGAACATTTTGTAGCCATTGACATAGCTTGGCAAAGTCCTATTATTTATTTACAGCTTCATTTTGCCCTGTAGCATGAGCCTGATGGTAGTGGTAGGAGGGTGAAGGAGGAGGAATACTGATGATGCTTGTAAATGCTTCAGGTCCTTGCTCTCTCAGAACCACACAATGGGTAAGGGTGGAAGGGACCATGCCCACTGCTCTAGCTGTGATAATTACTCTGTATCTGAGCAATGCACTTTCTTTAGCAAGTGGTTTGGGTTGCATGGCTGGGTGTGAACACACTGACCTACTTCAACCTCCTTTGCAATTTTTAAATTTCCCTGTTTGCTCCTTTCATTGTCAGCTTGTTCACTGCTGCTTATAATCAGCCGGCTTTGCTGCCTTTGTCTCTGGGGTCTCCAGACATAATTAAATTGTCTGCGATTGACATCTGTCTCTGCTAAGGTTTGGGTTGCATCTTCTTGGCTGCCTCGATGTCCTCCTTGATTTGGGATTCTGATCACTGCCTGCCCGGGCATGGCACATCATCAATGGGCGCTTTCATTCCCGAAGGCTCCCTTGCGCCTACAATAACGCAGTGAAGTGTTTCTGGCTCTCAGAGCACACCGGAAGGTTATTTCAAGACAGCCTCAGCTGTTGTGCCTGTTGTCCATGCTGGAGCCTCCAGCAGGATTTCATCGAGCTGTAGGAATTTCTGAGGGTCCCTGTCCCTTTGCAGGAGGGCTGTGAGCTCTCCAGGGCTGGTGTCTTCACCTTCACACTCAGCCAGAGGTCGTGTTTACAGTGTCCCTTGGTCCTTCAGTGGCTGAAAAATCCTGACAAAAAATGGATTGATGGAAGAATTGGGTTTCTTCCTGCTGTCCATGATCTTGCCAAAGCGTCAAAACAAGACCTGGTACCTCTCCTGTGCCCCTTCTCGTGTCTGCTGTTTCCTCTGGTTTAACCCACACTGAAAACTGAGCCCCAGGCAGCCGCTCGCTCACCCCCCACCAGTGGGATGGGGGAAAGAATCAGAAGAGTAAAAGTTAGAAAACTCATGGATTGAGATACAGAGAGTTTAATAGCAAAAGTGTGCCAGCAAAGCAAACCAAGGAATTCATGCACCCATGGGCAGGCAGGTGTTCAGCCATCCCCAGGACAGCAGGGCTCCATCATGTGTAAAATGGTGGCTTGGGGAGACAAACACCATCACTCCAAACATTCTCTCTTCCTTCTTTCCCCAGCTCTATATGCTGATCATGATGCCATATGGTCTGGGATATCCCTGTGGTCACTTGAGGTCAGCTGTCCTTGCTGTGTCTCCTCCCAGCGTCACATGCACCGGCAGCCCCCTTGCCAGCGTGTCAGTACGAGAAGCAGAAAAGGCCTCCATGCTGTGCAAGTGCTGCTCAGCAATGACAAAAACACCTCTACATTATCAACACTGTTCTCAGCAGATCCAAAACACAGCCCCATACCAGCCACTGTGAAGAAATTTAACCCTACCCCAGCCCAAATGAGCACACTGTTACAGAGCTTTCTCTCATTTCATATGTTACAAGCTGTGCTATCGACACTCTTTGCCTGCAATGCTTCTTTTAATCCCTTAATTTCAGGTGTGTGAAACATTGCAGGTGGTGACAAGAGCAGGGCTCACCTTTTCCATGACATATCCTTGTGTTTCTGGTGAACAGCACTGTGACTTTCCTATGGATGCAGTTGGCCCCTTGCTTCTGGGAAGGATTTTTGCTTTCTGTTGTCATAGCTTTGGGTGATGTGCACCCTCTTGGTCTCGGGCCTAACAGCTCAGGTACATGCAATCTCACAATCTATAGCTTTTCTTTGTCAGATTCATTGACTTTGAGGGATTAAATGACCGGTACCCAATCTACAGATGTCACTCACTGCAAAGTTCAGCATAGCAAGTTGTAATCTTCATACCAAATTTCCTGAATTTTGTGGTCCCGTGCTTGCTTGCCTGGCCATGGTTAGCTATGACTGTCACTAGATGTTTTCACAAGTGAGAGCCTTAAAATTCAACAGATTGTCTACTCACTGTGCTTGAAGTTGCTCCTATCTTTCCTGTAAAGACCCTTCACATTTAACCTTCACCTCCCAGTTTTTCCTGCTTTGAACTTCTTGTGATTCTTTCTGGTTGGAAGCTCTTCAAGGTATTCATCCAATCTATCTTGTTATCACTCCTTGCAGGAAAGGATTCCCCCTTTCCCCTGGATTTTTTATGCACTTTTCTTCTGTCTGCTTTACTCTGGCGCTTCCAGCCACATGCTTTTTGAGGCTTTCTAGACACCACGTTACAGATGTGTTTGTTCATTTCTGCTCTGCCCAGTGTGATCTCTGCACCCACACAGAGGCTGCCATGTATCTTTATTTTCTATAGCCCAACAGGAGACATTCTGCATGCCTGCAGGATGCTAAATGAAGATGTGTCAAGAGCTGATCGGTTTGAAGTTATGGGCTTTCTTTAATATGCCAGACTAACAAGGCTAATTATTTCTTTTAAGTCTGTTTTAAATATGTAGGATTTTTTTTTTCTCTGACTTCTTATGCAGAACATTGATCTTTGGTAGATCATTTATGTAAAATGTGTAATTTCTGAAGTAATGTTCTTCCCTTCTTACCCTCACTCTCAGCTCTCAACTCCCACCACTAAAACCAACAAAAAGTGACACCGACTGTGCTCTTTCCCATTTTCCTACCAAGAGGCAGGCCTTTATCCGATTTATTTTTCATGGCATGCTTCCATGTTCCCTATATTTAATCTTTTAAGCTTGGTGGCTGATCTGTAGTAGGATTTCTAAAGTAGACAAAGTAAACTCATACACCACACAGCCCTCCAACCCCACTGAGCTCTAGTCTGGGTGTATTTTGGAGCTGCTTCCCAGCTCCATGACTGCCAAAGTCAGCTGGAAACTTGGTGCCACACAGTGGCCCACTAGGAAACACAGGGGCTCAGAACTGCTGCTGGGCTTAACACCTCCCTGGAGATAACCTGGAGATCTTCTGCTCTGGGCAGGGCCTGAGCCTTGCCCTACAGGGGCTCTTCCAACTTGCATTAAATGGGATGTCGTTTGTCTGTGCCAAAGTGGGGAATTGTATTATTAAGGTTAAGTTTTAATATTCGTTGCTCTGATCTCATGCACGAGGGCAATCTATTAATTGCACCCTTCCTTGATTAGAAAGTCTTCTCTCAGGCACCTGAGCTGCATGAAAGTTTAGGCCCTGCCACAAGAGCCCTGAACAAGCCCTGGCTACATGGTGTGAGGGGCAGAGCCCTGCCTGGGAGAGGCTGGAGCTGTTCTGGGCTTCAGGCGCTGGTGAACAAACTCATTTAACAGAAGAATATCTAAATCCTCAGCTTTGTACCTGATAATGAGAAATCTTCTTTCTTAACCTTGTGGGTTTGGTGCAGAAATCTTCGTATCGAGTTCCCCCCTGCTGATGATCAGCGTGTCTAATTGTGCGTTTCAGCAGTACCTCATTTACACCCAGACTCATTAGTAAGAGCTGATTTACAGGAACAGCCACTGCTGGAGACGCAGGGGTCCTCTCTTCCCTTATTTATCTCCCTGGACCCTGACTAAAAGCACTCCTGAGATGAAGGGAGTGGACCCACAGATAACTGATATCCAGCATGACTTGTTTTCCCCTGGTGGAGCTGCCAGATCAATCAGCAGAAACCAAAATGGGACCGGTTCCAGGCGACTGCCCTTTGTTTGCCATCGATTTCCGAGCTGCCTCCGTGGAAGGCTGACGAGGGCTGCCGGGTTCCAGGTGCTGCCGGGGATGGCACCGCGCATCCCTCCCCCGGACTGAGCTGCCACCGTCTCACAAAGCTGCGAGAACAACTTTGATTCACCCAGGAGGTGAAATGGCAAGTACGACTGTGGAGCTTGAAAGGGAAGTGACAGAAAGCAGAATACAAGCTCCTGCTTGTCGTTTAGCAGAGACAAACACGAGCGCCACCAAAACAACAGCATTATCCGATTAGCAAGCACCTGCAACCCGACAGGAGTGGATCTGCAAAGGCAGGGAATCTGTCAGCTGTCGTTGCAACACCACTGCGGGTGCCACAATACATTAAGTGGGAAGGAGGAGTGGTGGTGTAACAGGTGTCATTGCAATAGTGCTGAAAGGGACACTGCCACAGCTTGCAGACCTGAAATGTGACCTCTTGATCTCCTGCGTGGGTGTGCAGGAGGTGCAGTGCTGTATTGCACGGAGGGCTCTGCCTCGTGGCTCCACCGTGACATCCAAGGATGCAACAGCCCTGAGCTTGTGAAACTCAGCACTGACCTTGTTTACGGTCTAGAATAAGCAGAGGATTGCTTTGAGAGGGAATACTTCAAACAAAGTGTCTGGTATGGCCACACTTGGGACCACTGTGGTGACCTCCCGAATCTCTGCTGCCCTAGAAAGCTGTGTCTCAGAGATCAGCTTTGAAAGCACAGGGCACGTTTAACTCGTCCTTCCCTTGCCACATTCTCTCCCTTCCCACAAGGCAAAAAACGTGTTCAATTTCAATCAGAGTGTAAGTTACACAGGTGTATTATACAATGATGATGATGATAATGATGATGATGATGATGATAAATGGCATAATAGCTGCCTTTTGCACACATACACAGATGTGAGTGCCACCACATGTTAACATTATGGAAAATAGTACATGAAGTATCACCTAAGCATGGTTTATCTGATCATATTTTTACTCTGAAGGGTAATTGGTAAAAATAATGAACACTGATAAATTGGAAAGTGTTTATAGGGTTTCCATGGGATCTTCTGCTCGATAACCTGCATAAAACAAAGAAGATATGGTTCACATGAAGGGCTGGTGTATCATGCCCATCTTCCACTTTCAAGATGCTACAGGCCAGTTCATTAGTCTGCCACTAATACATTCAGTTTATCATTTAAATCAATCAGCCATGGGTTGTTGAGCTGTCTTGAGACTGTGCCTTAGCTGCAGAGATGTGCACCCTCACTAGTACCTTTCCCAGGTGGCACAGACACACACCTTTCTCAAGGAATCAAAACGTTGAAAACATTAATTAGTGGAGAAATTACAAAAAACTGGGTCTTGGAATGCAGTCTTGAAAACTGCGCTGTCAGTACCAACATGGGACTGGAAGGGACTTCTAGAACTGGGAAATGCAGGTCTTGTAGACCTTGGCAGCTGGGCCTCTGGGCTGTGTTCTGCACAGCACGACTCATGTTTAGTCAGGTGGATTGGACTGACTGCAGCATGGCAGAAAAGCCAGCCCAGTCCCTATTTGCACTCGTGACGTTTTGGTGGCCGTGTCGCAGAAGGGACAAATTTTCAATGTCTCTTGTGTGCCAGGGCCCCAGAACACCACCAGGTGAAACTGTGCTCTCCACCAGCCAGGGAAGGGATCAAAACTCCCGTGAGAGGGGAAATATGAGCCCTCCCAGGCCATTCATCAGCTGCTTCCCGGCTTGCTGGTGCCAGGGTGAGCATCACAGGCTGGAGTGAAGTGTGGGTATTGCAGCTGCACCCGCAGAGCTGCCCTTTGGAGGGGTACAGCCCCATCACAAGATAAATGAGGCTCTAGGGATGGAAAGGCCTCCTGTTTCACCTCCTAAATACACCCTTCTTCAGGCAGCAGGAATCATGGAATTATAGAACCGCAGAGTCACAGAATGGTTTGGGTTGGAAGGGACCATGAAGATCATCTAGTTCAACCTCCCTGCAACCAGCAGGAACATCTTCTCACAGAATGGTTTGGGTTGGAAGGGACCATGAAGATCATCTAGTTCAACCTCCCTGCAACCAGCAGGAACATCTTCAAGTAGATGAGGTTGCTCAGAGCCCCACTCCATGTAATGCCTTGTTGCAACCCATGTCTTAAAAGCAGCCTTTTTTTTTTCCCCCAGAGAGATAACAGAGTTTGCTGTGAGTTTTTGGGCACCGGTGCACACAGCATGGCTTGTTTGACCACCAGCAGAGGACTAGCATGGCCTTGAAAAATGTATCCTGCTTATAAAAAGAGAGAGTCCAATTATTCTCAAACACCAGACACTGGCTGGCAAGAGAGAATTAGGGAGGCTGAGGGGCAGCCACAGCCATGGATTTTCCAGTTTGGAAATAAGTCAATGACAAACACAACACCTCATTTGTCTCCCAGGTAAAATTTGCCTCCTGACTGTTGTAACTGTGCAGGGTGTCCAGCATTTGAAACCCTCCTGGGATAGTGTAATGGTTTTACCCAGCTGGCAATTAAGTACCAAACAACCACTCACTCACTTCCCACCCACCCCAGGGGGATGGAGAGGAGAATCAGGGGAAAGAAAAGTAAGGCTGAATTGTGGAACAAGATGGATTAATAATCAAAACAAAGTAAAATATAACAACAACAACAACAAAAATGATACTGCTATTAATAATAATTGTAAATAAAAGGAAAAGCAGAGAGAGAGAAAACCCAAGAAAAACAAGGCATACACCATACAAAGTCCTTGACTTAGTGTAAGCACTACTTAGGAAAAGCTAAAAACACCAGTGTGTTATCCATATTATTTTCATCCTAAATCCAGAACACAGACTTGTGCCAGCTACTGCTAAGAAAATTATTTCAGCTGAAGCCAGGACAGACAGGCAGCTGTGTGCAACCTTGAATGCAGGATAAAATGCAAATAAAAGAGCAAGTCTGTCCATGTCCTCCTTCTGTCAGCCTTTGCTCTTGACTCGCTGCTGTGCACAGCTGTCCTTCCAAAGCCTAGCAAAGGCATCCAGACAGGGAACCAGGGGGAGAGGAGGTGCTGGATGTGTGACCCCAGGACCGTGGCAGCATCCTTGGAAGGACAGTGATTCTCTTGCAGGCTGCCAGGGGCTGAGAGCCCTGACCCAGTGCAGCCTGCAGGTAACAGCCACCCAGTCCTTGCATTTGCTGTGGGATAGGCTCCTTAAGTGCTGTATTAATGGGAGTTTTGTGGGGCAGGTCATTTATAGGGAGGGTTTATGAGCATCTCCCACTTCACTAAGTACACCTGTGTGCCAGGTCACAGCTCCCACTGACACGAAACACCCTGTAACTTCCCCTGGTTTTGAGCTGTAGCTGCCTTTATGTCTTAGAGTCCGACCTGTCCTGGCTGAAGATACAAGCAGTTGGTATTTCTTGGCACTGTTGCTGTGATGGCATTGAAGGATAATTCCCTTTTCCAAGCTTCAAATATTCCTGCAAAAACTTCCCTTTCTGGTATTGCAGGAAAATGGGTAAGGGAAAATATGGACTCCAGTGCTGTATGAATCTATAGGGGACCCAGCCCTGGCCTTCCTTGGTTCTCCAGTAAGATCAATCCAAGTCTTCATCTATTTTGTTTGTTGAAAAAATGAAAAAACAACCAAAAAAAGGGATAGCTCTCTAAAAAGCGAAAACTGCAAATACAGACTCTTTTATTTAAAATGTCATTGTATTACCAAAAAAGGTAATCCTTGACCCCAGATACTTTAAATGTAGTAGTTAAGTGATTCCTAGGTCATGTTTCAAAGCTAATTACAGCTTGTTGAAGTTCTGGAAACTTCTGCATTGGAAAACATTAGTTCTTCCCCCTTGTAAAACTCTCCCTAGAGGTCTGCCAACCCTTCCAGCAATAACAGAGAATAAAACTCCAGTGAATATTAAACCGAGGGACCTTTTTTTCCCCCTTTTTACTGAAATCATGACACAGCATGGAAATCTGCCTCCCCAGGGAGCCCCATGCTATGTAGCAGCATTCCCTTAATCCCGACGACTCCGCAGCCCAGGCAGCTTTTCCTTTGGGCCAGGAGCTGAGCAGTCCCACTTCCCATGCCATAAAGAGCTGGTGAGACAGGCACTGAGGGCTGATGTAGGGATTGCAGCCCTGCCAAGGGTACCTCAGAGGATGGTTATGGTTCCACACGGAAAAAAATATTTTCCCGCATGTACTTTATTTTTGAAGTGAAGTAATTACATCCAAACAAATGTGTGCTCAAAGAGGCTTACAGCTGTGAAATTAGGCACCCATAATCTGTGAAATGCCAAAATCGAGATTGCCTCAAGCAAGTCTAATGCAGCTCTGTGCTCATTGCACTGATCCCAACAGCCTCCACACTGCCTAATAATCTTCTCTTCTTTTTTGATTTCTCATGGAATATTCCGGGCTGGAAGGGACCCACAAGGATTGTCGAGTCCTCTGCCTGTGTTTGCTCCTACCCTTACACCTACAGCCTTAGCTCCTCGGCACGACTCAATTCCCCTGACATATCCAGGGAGACAGTGCTCTGATCCCCCTCACAGGCTGAGCCACAATCCTTGTGAGCATCGTCACAACTCCGGCTCACCCGAGGGGCTCCTCCCTCTGCACACAGCGTGCAGCAGCAGCCGGGACGCGGCCACCACAGAGTTGCTTGGCAAAGCTGCCTGTGGAAGCCTGGCTTGGCTCCAGAGCCAGCTGCCACCCCCGACTCCAGGGTCACGCGTTGTCCCGGGGGCTGCAGCACCATCTCCCAGCAGTCCTCATCCCCACTGTGGGGTGGACTGTCCCCATTTCCCAGGAAAGCACAGGGATAACTGGAAAGGAGGAGAGACTGGAGGCATCTTTTGGCCTGGAGTGAGAATGGGCTCCCCGGGAAATTAGGGTGAAATAGCAGGGGGAAGAGTGGGCAAGGAAGATCTTTCCAGCAGCATGCAAATGTGCTGTTGGCCTCCTTAATTAGACCTCCCATTACCAGCTGTCTTTCCACAGGGAAAAGCCTTGGAGGCCAAGCTCCCCAGCATCATCCTGGACCACTTTTTCCTGGTTTGACAGCCCAGCTTGGAGGGGAGGATTCAGCTGGAATCCTCAGGTTTATAAATGTAACAGGGATGCCTTTACAGCCTGGCTGCAGGAAGCTGTGCCCGCCCTGGCCAGCAGTGGCAGCTGGGATTCCCAAGGCAGCATCGCCAGACCCAGGCTGAGCAGGGCCTGCAGGGGGGTCAGAGTGGAGCAGCAAGGATGTTCCCAGGGCAGGGGAAGGGAAATTGTCAGTTCATCTGTTTAGTCTGTGAGGGCTTTCCTCTGACAGAGAGCCCTGCCCGTGCTGTGCTCACCACCCTGGGCAGAACCAGGTGGCTGTGATGGGCTGCCAGAGCAGGAGAGCCACTGAATTGAGACGTCAATGTGATTTTTGCATCTGCACTAACACACGCCTCACTAGAAAATGCCAACAATCAAACAGGAGCGTGGGGGAAGCGGTGCTGTAGCCTGGTGCTCATTCCCTGTGGTGCCAAAGCAGTGGAGACTGGGGGGACACACAACCCTCTGCTATTTGGCTGCCAAACACCTCCAGACCATAAAACCACCGCCTCCAGACAGCCGTGCAGACGAGTCCTGCTCCACCCTGCCAGGCTCTGCAGGCACCATCAATACAAGGCTGTGGCCAGCACTGCTGCATCTCCAGCGGCTTTCTCAGCTCCGCACCTGGGGAAAAATGAGACCCTGTTTTTTGTACCCGTTGCTTCATCTCCTTTATGAGTAAGAAGACAAGTCTATAGCACCAATCCAAGCAAATTATTAATGATCTTTCATTTTTAAGCAACCAGCTCCACTGCTCACCATAGCAGGCTTGCCTCCTGTTTGTGACTGTCCTGCTGCCTCTGTTGTCAAACAATGTTGTTTTATAACAACATTCACGCTGAAGTGGGTTATTATTGGGTTGACTACCCCTTGGGGTGTAATGAAAAGCATTCATTAATGCTCAGGGCAGGAGGGCTAATTACTTCTTTATAAAAAAATCTGTGCTAATTGCCAATAACTATTTTATTGAATGGGTCTCATAGAGATAATTTTGATTGGGTTTTGATTTCCCTCTCATATTGTAATGCTTAAAATGCATAGTCCAAAGAAGCTGGGAACGGCTGGGTTATCCAGATAAGCGTGGGGAGGAAACCCCACCATTACAAAGGCCAGTGGACCGTGCCAGTCTGTGCTCAGTTCAGTGCTCGAGCCTGCTGTGGTGCTGGCCAGGATTTTCTGGGTCTTGTACCTTCCTGCTGCCTCATGCTTCCACGAAGCAAGTGGAGACGTGTTTTCCATACTCCGCCAAGGCAGAGCATTGACTCTGGCAGGCCTCGGAGCTGGCAGGGCAGAGGGAGTGCACAAGGCTCAGGCAGGTTCTCTATGGAGCTGGATTCCACGTTGCCCGCAGGAACAAGGCAGTCCCCAGCCCTGCAAGCACCAGGACTGCATGAAGGCAAAAGGAGCAGCACACAGCAATAACCCATAGGGTCATTGTACCAGTTCCTATACTTGGAAAACTCAGTCCTGATCTTTGGGTCACACTGAACTCCAGGATGAAGAAAATTCTGGACAATCATTTGTTTGCTTTTATTTACAAACAACTACAGAGCTGAAGATACCAAAAAATCAACATGAGCGCTGACCAAATCCTTTTAATTCTTTTGAGGAAGCAATAACTTACAAACACTGCATTAAAAGCAAATCCCACAGAAGTCCAGTCAGCCTGTGGGAGGCAGAGTAGGAAACTACCAGGGTCCAAATGCTCCTGCAAAGCCTCAGGAGGTGCCATGGGCTGATGCTGGCCAGGAATTTCACTGGATGTGCACTGCAGTAGTTTCTAGCAGTCTGACACCTACAGACTCCCACAAAAAGCTGCTCTCACCTCCCAGAGGATGTAAGAGGTGTCCTGTCAGGCAATAATCCCCTCCCGACCAGACCTCAGACCCCGTGGCTGCAGACCTGACCTGCTGAGCCTTCTTGCCTTGGAGCTACTGTCAGACACACCATCAGATTGAACTACTTCTCATTTCCAACCCCTCTGACTGGAGAAAAATGGTTTTTTGGTATTTTTTTCTCTTTTTTCTTCTCCTAGCTCGCCCCAGCAGTGCTAGAGGGCATCAGTCTTCTCTCACATCATGTTTTCTGATTCTCTACTCAAGAAGAAAAAGCACACAAACCATGCCCTCTCTGCAAGCCACAAAGCTGTCCTTCCCCCTGGAAATCACAGTTTTAAAAACATATTAATGTTTTTTAACTTGTTGAATGATCTCCATTGAATGGTCTCCAGATCCATTGAATGGTCTTCAGATCCATGGAATGATCTCCAGAACAGATAGTGCTTTCAGAAATTACTTTTCTTGGTGCCCTGAGAGGTTTTGAGAGGGCTGGATTAACAAAAAGTTGGTTATTTGGCACTTTCTGAAAGAATTCTGGAAATACCTCCAGGGGTTGCCTGGAATCTACTGCTTCTGCAAGTCTTGGCCAAGTATGGTGAATAAAAAATAGCATTCAGGTGATTCAGTAGCTGCTTTGGGAATGTTTGGAGTTGCACCGTTGCACAGCGCACCAGGGATGGAATCACAGAATTACAGAATGGTTTGGCTTGGAAGTGACCTTAGAGATCATCTTGTTCCAACCCCCCTGCCATGGACAGGGACACCTTCCCCTTTGGATGAGGCTGAACAGTGCCCCATCCAACCTGGCCTGGATGTTTTGTGTCTGTAATATACACTCCCAGTTATTGATCGCACGGGAGGACCACAATCTAAAATAAGTCCTCGGTGTCACCTACAGACAGCTCCAGACACCAAAAATAACCACACTGCAGCTACCAGGGAGCAGAACAGACTCCAGAGCTTGAGGACTTGCTGCCTCAGCATAGCTTGCTTTTAATGAGCTTGCACATACCCACTATCTCCAGTCATGCCGGACAAAACTGAAATGACTTTTGAATAAAATGTTTCCTGGTTGCAACTGGAACAAGTGCAATGACAAGAAAAAGGCAAAAGCAACAGCTTTTTTTCTTCAAAATCAGGCCAAGCTGGCAAAAACAGCTTGCAGAAAGCTGACCATACTTCACATGTTTGGAGGGCAAAACACTTCTACTTACAAAATAGAGAGGTGTAATTTCTATGTCAAATCATGAGGATTTTTATTTTTATGATAAGGGTTCATACTGAAGCAGCCCTCACTCAGCCCTGGTAGATGTCTGACATCCTGATCAGTCCTTCCCCTCCAGCGGGATGCCGGGTATTTTATGCAAGGGTCTTGGCTGGCAGGAAAATAATTTCCTAGCCTTAACATTATCTTCAACAGTAATGAGCCATTAAAGTCAAGGGAAGAGTCACGGAAGACAAAATCATCTTGGGGGCTGCACTGGGCCCTCTGAGGAGCAGCAGCCTGAACTCGTGTAAGCAAAGCCAGTCTCTTCTGCAGCGATGCTCGCCCGAGGATGGCAGCAGCCAGCAAGGCCTCCACAGAGCTGCCACAGCTCGCTGACACCGTGGAACATCACCTTCACAGCAACAGACTCCTCTTGGCTGGGCTCAGGGCTGTCCTCCTCAGCACAAACAAGCCTTGGGAGGTAGCTCAGGACAGGACACACATCAGCTAAGGCTGCTGGACCACCTTACAGCCAAACCAAGCTGGCAGCTCACTGGGACCAAAGCAAGGTGGTGCCCCTTCTTCCTCCTCCCAGAGTCCCTCTTCATGTGTTGTCATGGTTTTGTGGTGGACTTGGCAGTGCTGGGATAACAGCTGGACTGATCTTAGAGGTCTTTACCACCCTAAATGATTCTATGATGTCCCACTCTCCTCAACAACCAGCCATGCCCCATTCCTCCCACCCCTGCGGGACTTACCTGGTTGCCCCATCATCTGCTTTGACTCCCAAACCTGCCTGCCTTTCTTTGGCCCAGTTGGTTCAGTGATTGCACAGAACACAGCTTGCTCATGGGGGGATCAGGCAGCCAGAGCCAGCCCAGCACAGCAGGAGCCCGATTCCTCTGCTGCTCATTCAGTTCAAATCAGAGGGAGCAGAGGGACCTCAGCCCCTGAGGCAAAGACCTCTGGTACCTGTGGCAGCTTCACCTCTGGAAGGAAAACCCTGCACATCTGTGCCTGGCTCACACTGACTCGTTCTCGGCAGCTCTGGCTTCGTTTCCCACATCAACTCCCCCACCTCTCCCTCCCGAGGGAGGAACGGAAGGGAGCGCAGGGATGCTCCGCCCAGGACAGGGGATGCCGCAGTGCCAAGCCAGCGCAGCCCGTGTGGTCCCAGCCCGAGCCAGGGGGATTTCGCCAGGGAAGCCCCTGGCAGTTCCTCCACCAGCCGGATCCTCTTCAGGGAAGCTGCCAAGAGCCCAATTAACACACCTACCCCATAAAAGCAGGAGTGGTGCTGCGCTGAGGGAAACAATCGACCACGCACTGAAGGGCTTTGCTGAATGGACTTAATTCAGCGCTTACGCCTTGAAGCTGAGCACATGCTTTACTGAATGGGGACAGGCACGTTTGGGGGCCTGCTGACCTGTCACCCAACATTAGCATCTTCAAAAGGAACAGCTCTTGGCACAAACAGCTCCTTCTTTCAGGAAAATGAAAAGGGGAAAAAAAAAAAAAAAA
>VZRR01009519.1:30349-194901 GCA_013398015.1 Oreocharis arfaki
AAAAAAAAAAAAAAAAAAAAAAAGGAAAGAAAACCGAGGAGAGGCTCGTGCTTTTCCACTCCGGAAGGTCACTGGTGGCTCCTGAAGGAGGCGGCGGCAGCCTCACCCACCTCCCTCCCCTCCGTGGGGCACGGGGAGACCTGCCCGGGAGTGAATAGGGGAGGGAAACTGGGGCAGCTGGGGGGCCAGTTCTTTCTGGTATGGAAAAACATAGCCCTGTGAACATCCTGTGCCTACAGGAGAAGGGCATCGCTCCAGCACCGCGTAGCCCCAGCAACCGAGCAAGTGGCTGTGACTGTTCTTAGCCCTCAGAAGAGACTGCAAATGGGAGTGCTGTGACCTGCCGAGCGGCTTTGTCCCCAGCACAGTCCTTCTTGGCTGCCCAGCATAGATACAGGACCTGTATTGGCATCTCCACCTTTAAAGGTCTCGCTCCCTCAAGGCAGATGTTTTATTGAGGGCAGATTTAAATCTGGGGACCAGATTCCTCTTTTATTTGCAAAGCTCTGTTTCTCTCTCCTGCTCTGGAAGTTCTCTCTGAATAAAGCTGAAGAGGATGCTCCCAGGATTTTTAAGACATGCTGGCACGTTTTTGCCCGCGTGGCTGTGAACCCTTTTAGAGCTGGGGGTGGGAGTGCACCAGCCACACCAGCACCACTCAGAGGTTCACCAGGACCTGATGATGGAGATACCAGGCAGGGCAGCCCCTCCTGGGAAGGGGGTTGCAGTTACTGGGGAGGTGTCCCTGATGGATGGACAGACAGACAGAGGAAGGGCTGGGACTCCAGCAGCTGCATGGGCTGTGAGGACACAGGTGCTGCACAGCTCCTCCTCAACCAGAAGGCTCCAGGACTACTCTCCTCTCTGTGAACACTGCCAAGCTAAGGGCTTGGCCCAAAATTCACAGGTTTAAACCAGGTTTTCTGTCAGATCTGCGACGTTTCACTTACTCAAGTGAGAAAGAGATAACTGCCTGCCTTTCTACAAGCCACCCCCTCAACCCCAAAGCTCTCTTCTACCCCTTTCTCACCAAAATCAAGAGAGAAATGCTTAATGCCAAAATCACTCACAGCACTGAGAATGGGATAATTAAACACTGCAGATTTTTAACAGTCACAAGTAGAAAAATTGCAAAGCAGAGGGTATGTATTTGTCACGTGGTGAAACCAGCTGTGGAAGGTTTTTCTAGGAGTTTTGAAACAATTCCAGCTCTTTCTCCTTTTTTTTTTTTTTCCCAGTGTAGTAGCATTTTTCTGTCATAAGCCAATTGGTTGTTAAAAAATGCATAAAGACATGTCATGCCAAGCTGTGCCCGGGTGTTTCACATCCACTTCCTCCCCTCCCGAAAAAAAGAGTTTTCTTGTAATTAAAGAATGAGAAGGAAGCAGCTAGAAATCTGTAATGGTTCCATTTATTAATACGTATATCACAAATACTCACAATATCAATGCATTCTCGTTGGCATGCTAGACAGAGGCATTATTAAAAAAGTCCTATTTTTTTTTAAAAAGGTTTTAAACTTTTGCTTTCCCCCAAAAATATTTCATATGACCGGTTTTTTTTGTGATTTTTTTTTTTTTTTTGTGTGTGTGTCTGTCTGTGTGTCTTTATTTCGATTCGATTCAACAATGTATTTGGTGGCTGCAACCTCAATGCAAAAAGAAAGAAAAAAAGAAGAAAGAACAGGAAAAAAGTATGAAGGCCGCAGTACAGCACAGTTCAATTAGTTCATAGCTACGTAATAAAAACAAAGGGAGCAAAAATTTCTGCCTTCACAGTAAGCAACAACACAGCTTAATAACAGTATTACACAGGATCAGGTTCCGAGGCAAAATGCACTAGACAAAGCCTACCGGGATACGCACTAGGCATACAACACTGAGTAAGAATCAAAGATGTAGAAGAACATCAGGAATAACAGTTCCCTTCAAGCACAACATTTTAACATCATTTTCAAGTATCTGTATGTTATGTTACTGATTCCTTTGTTTTCTGGGGAAAGGGGGACAGGCGCAGGGAAGGGGGAAAGGATGGAAACCTTAGTAAAGCAATAAACAAAACAAGGAATTAGGATAAAACCGAAAGAATATCTATCTCATATACCGGCTTATATGGATGTGTGCAACACTTATTAACCATGGTGAAAGGCTAATCACGCCCTCCAGTCACTACATGCACAGCCCGATCAATGCTGTTAATGAGTTACCTTTGTTAACTTACGATGCAACTACTGTGTGACCAAGAACATACAGACGGTGCCGTCCTACGCCGAGCCGCGGGGGTGGGGTCTGGCTCCGGAGGCCGAGGGGGCCCGGCCGCTCTCGGTGGCACCGTGGAACTTCACAGAATGGGACACTACGCATGGGACAGTTCGGGAGGTGGGGTGCGAGTGTGCGCGCGCACGGGCTTGCTCGTGGGGGTGTGCGTGCGTGCGTGCGTGCGAGAGACAGTGTGTGCTAGAACATTCATGTCAGTCTTTCTCCAGCTCTGCAGCTCCTGGTCTTCACACAGGCTCTGGACTTCACACTTCTCGAAAGACTGGAGGATGAAAAAAAAGAAAAAAAAAANTGGGTTGCTTCGGTTGCCAACAGTGTTCACAGCACCTCTCTTTTCAAGAACACTGAAATGACAAAATTCAGCACTGCGTTTCCCCCCTCCCCTTTTTCCTCCCACCAGACATAATATTGGGATGAAAATCCCAAAGCAAAGAAGCCCACGGGAAGGCTTAATTCTCAATGGACACGCTCAGAATGCAAAACTTGCTCGCTGTCTTCAGCAGAAGCAGCACAGCCACAACATACCAAGGCTTTTATAGCTTTACCACCCGGAAAATGGGAAAAGCTCACCTTGTTACACCATCTCGTACTGGTTAGCAGTAATAAACCGGGACAGACAGCATGCCAGCAGCATCCCGATCAACTGTTCCAGACAAGAGAGAGACAGAATAGAATTTAAGTTAAATTACACCAGTGCAAAGCATTGGTAAACAAGTATTTCATGTTCTGGAGTTATTATGCACAACGTATTCATGCCCTATTTCAAGGACCGCTCTAATCAGAAAAACAGCATTAAAATCTCTCATCTCTCTTTGTCAGATCTTCCTCTTGACTTTTATCATTCATTTGACATGCATTTTTGCTATTTTTTAATCCTGTTGTCAATGCCTGGCCAAGCTAGATGTGGATGAATTAACTGCTGGGAGTATCAGCATGTTACAGGCTGTGTTTCACTTGCAAGCTCCACCTGGGTCCCTCACCAACACCCATCAGCCCTGAGAGCTGGTGCCTTTAACTTCTTTATCACTGTGCCAGGGAAAAGCTTCCTGATGTCCCAGAGTGGTTATGCTTCCTTTACAAGTGATGCAGCAGTGCAGAAATTTGTGCTGTAAATCTGGAAATAAATTTTTAAAAAGTCATTCACTATTCCCTTGGCTGTCACTCAGGTTATTGAAAACAGATCCCAGGCTTCCACTCGTCAATAAGCACTCACTCTTTTCAATGTTCTGTCTACTGCAGTTTCTTAGTGCTTCCTGTGTGTGCCAACAGTGTTAATATGCTGTAAATAATCCAACCTTGCTTTTCTCATTGGGGTTGGTCAATTAATTAACTCCCGAGCATACCCAGACTGTTACAGCCCATCCCTGGCTAAGGCCATAAGGTTGTGTCTGGTGATGGACAAGGCTTCCCTGGACCTGGCTCCCAGCAAGGGCTGTCCCAGTGCCTGCAGCTGAGCCCACACACACCACCTCTGCCTGTCTCCTGCTGCTGCGGGCCGAGCACGTGGCGAGGGGGATCACAACCTTTTGGCAGCAGCAGAGCTCCCTCAGAGCCTGCACAGCATGGCCAGGTATGACTGGCTGGCTGCTCATCCAAACTGGCTCCTCCTTATTTCACTCCTCGGGATTGTGTGTCCCTTCCCCTAGGCCAGGCAGTGCTCCCTGTTACCAAAATCATCATCAAAAGACACATCTTCTGTACCAGGTAATTGCTTGGTTTGGGCTGGCATCAGCCCAGAGCAAGGCCAAGCCAGGGTAACTCAAATTTGGATAAACTGTTTCCTGCCCCTAAGATGTCACAGTCCTTGTCAGGCCACATTTCTTTTACCAGAAATTTGCTCTGTTTCACGTTTCAGTGTCCATCAGAGCTGTTCTGAGAATTTCAAAAGGGTGCAGAGTCACATCTAAAAGCAGGCTGAACCCTCCTGTTCCCCACATGCACCCCTGATTTTGGCACCAAGGACGACACTGCCTTGGTTATAACTAGATGTGGGGCACAGGTACCACCTTCTGAGCAACCCCCAATAAATACCAAAGCTGCCAGGGTCCAGGGGCTGTGCTTTTAGCAGCCAGAAGAGATCTGGATGGCGAACACCCTCTGAAAATTTCACTTGATACCAAGAAGACATTTTAGCCATGTTGTTGCCTTTTCTACTCAACTTCTCCAGGCAGGTGTTAAGGCAGGAAATGGACCAGCCACGATGAGGATGCCAGCACTGTCTGGCTGGGCTTTGGATTCCATGCTTAAATACTCCTGTTGCTGGGAGGATGACTTAATCAATTGCTGAAGATGTTGCTGAAAACCAACCACATTCTACAGGTTACATGACGCTCCTGCAGCTGACTGATGCACTGTTTCTTTAGCTCAGCTCCATTCTGGAGAATGAGATTTCTGTTCTGGACAGTGGTACGTACTTCTCCATGCTCCTGACAGGCCAAACAGAGTGAGTGCCTCTGGGTGACCCTGTCTCGCCTCCTTCACCGTCACTTTTCTGTGTTCGTGGTGACTTCCAGTCTTTCCTCACCTTCCTTGGCTGGGCTCAGAAGTTACTTCTCTGCCTTGCTGCATTTTTCACTAAGATGAACCTCACAGTGTATTTCATCCAAATTCTTTGCCCTGAGCAAATTCCAGCCCAGATCCAAATCAATTCCTAACTCATCCTAAAATGGCCAAGAATATAAATACATTGAAGTTGTTTATTTTTCCCCATCACAAGTACCCAGATTATGGCCACTGTTCTTCTCAACCACAATCTGCTGCTTGGATCAGGTTCACAAGGGGAAAGATGCTGCAGTCTGTACAAATAGGAAGCCACAGGCTTTTCTTTCCCCCTTCAGTTTGAGCAGACCTCCCTTGCTACCTTTAATTAGGGAGTCTTCTGTCCTGGGCAGCCTGCAACTCTAATAATCAGTGTGCCTAAATTTTGTAGCATCTGCAGGCATGTAACAATGTTTTGTTTTACTCAAGTCACCCCTAAGACAAATGGCAGGTTATTCATGAATGTGTCTTTATGACCTTTGGCCCATTTACTGATTCTTGGCTCTGACCTTAGGCTGGTTTGGCATTTAAGTGGTTATAGTGACATAATATTTAACTCTGTATTGCAAAAACAATGGTGTGCATATCAAGTCCTTGCATACTCATTTTACTCAGCATTTATAAGTGTTACCAGGACATAGCAGAGCTGTAACAATTATTCTAGAAATACTTTGAACGTATATAAAAACATGTGTTTTTCGATGTGTGGACTTCCACATTTAACCACGAGAGCACTGTCCCTCCTGTAGCCAAGAAGAGGCAATACTGTACTGAGTTGCTGAATTTTCTTCATGGTGCTCTTTCATTGCAGGCATAACTGCAGCCCTCTGCATTTAAGTCAGGCTGGAGGCTCCCAGACCGTGCAGCACAAATGAGCACTCTCCACCCTGCCTCGCTCTCCTCATTTGTTCCATCACTCGCCTCCTCTGCTCTTCAGGAAGGAGGAAGCCCCTTATCCTATTGTGCACCAGGTCCCCGCAGCTCCTTTGAAAAACCAGAATTGGCATTAAAGGATTCCCACAATGAAACTGCTGCTGGGAGCTGCATTCATTTCCCTGCACTCCCATTGCCTCTCAAATGCCCCATCTCAACTTTCATCCACTTATTCACTTATTTTATTTTACAGTCTTGATTTTTGAGTGCTAAAATGCCAGACTTGGTTTTGCATTTGTGTTCTCTCTCACTTTTTTCCTTTCTTCCCTTTTTTCCTAAGATTATCTCGGTCTTCTGAGCTATTATATAGAAAGAATAGAGTTTTCCACACCCTGGCCTTGCAACAGGAAACTTGAATATGCTAGCAAATTCTTTGGTTTAGACAACTGGGAAACTCACACCCCTCAGGTGTGTCTCCTATACTACCATCCTGTTGGCCACAGCTCATTCCAGCAAGCAGAATACCGTAAATTTCTTCATCTCTCCATGTTTTCTAGGAGTTATCTCAGGCACATCTTAGTTCTGACCACTGAAAACCACCCACAGCAATTTCCTAGCAGTCTTACCCCTACTGTACATGTAATAGCTGGCTTTTTAATACAGTCATTCTGTGGGAGTTACCACTGACTGGAAGCTGTTCTGCATGACATATTTATTACACCTTATTATACTGAAGAGAAAGAAAACGAATTGCAATCTGAATTTCCATTTTATTTTGGGTCTTGGTGTCATCATCATTTTTCGTTCTTTGGGAGAATTTCTAGAAATAGAAATGTGTTGAAGTAACTTGGAATTCATCAGCACATCAGGTAAGCTAAAACTGGGGGTGTTTCAATCCATCACGAATAATTTTTTAGCTCAAAACCTTGCCATATTCTCAAAATGCAAATCTCCAAGCATGCAGGCTCTATTTTAAAAGAGAGAATTTTCTATGCCACATGTCACTTATTTGAGTCAGCCTCCTGTGCCATGGCGTGCCTCTGTCACAGGTCCTACCTCCACGCTGAATTCACACTGATCAGTCTTTAGAAACAGCCCAGTCTTAGACCAGGTTTCAAGTCATGTATTGGATCTTGATGGGGATCCCACTCCCTAACCCCTGAGCAGGTCCCAGCACCCCTGTGCTCCAGGAGGAGCTGTAGCAGAAAGGTGGATGGTGTCTGCACCAGAACTGCGTCCACATTGAGGCAGAGCTACTCACATTAATGCTGACAGTAAAGAGGGCAGCTGGATGTTGCACAGAAAAGAGGGTCCATGGCTGCCTGGGAATGGATCTGAGAATGATGGGATCTGCATATGCCCAACAACTGGTTTGGGGCATGTGGAGAGCACCTGATTTCCAGTCCTTCAGCACAAAGGGAATAATGTGGCCTTAACACAGCACTGAGTCTCCCCTACTCACAATCTATAAACCCCTCCAGCGTCTCTTGCATTCCTTAAGCCAATGCCTGTGCTGTAGTTTTGCCTAGGCACAGCTCTCCATCATCCATGCAGTTTGCATAATTTTATTCTGTTGGGCACAACACAGCAATCATTTTTCTGCTCTGAAGAGCACCTGCTAAACTGAAATTATTCCAGCTGGAAGTCAGCATCGGCATCCAAGTCCAAAAACAATCAAATTTTATTTTATTGTTATTATTTCAAACCCAAGGAGCAGAGCAGACAAGGTCAGCAACACAGTGTTTTTTATAAAAACTCTCGACTCTGATCAGGAGGTCTGTGCCAGGCCTGTAAGATTTGCAATGCCATTACAATCAACCTTCCCTATTTCTGGGCATCAGCAGATTCCCCAATGCTAGTCAACACCTAACAAATCACGTGAAGGAAAGGCCCTTGAGCATGCTTTACTGTAGAAGAGCAACATGATTTAATTTGTCCTTTATTTAGATTAAACCTCTCCTCAATAGGAACAGCCAAACCTCGCCTACAGCTGGAGCCCTGCCTGGCATTCCTGCCAGCCACCTTAACCTGAAATCAATTTGTAAACACTGTCCCTAATTGGGCCCAGCAAAACAGATTAGGCAGTAAATTACAACTGGCCACCTTCTATTCTTCACAGCCTGGGAGAGCTGCATTTTTCTCCTCTGCAGCCTCTCTCTACTCCTTTTTACATGTTTGCTGACACCCCAAGCAGCTGGGTATGTCCTGGCAGTGCCAGAGCCCAGTGCCTGTGCTGGGGAGTGACATCCCCACCTGGCAGCAGGGCTCGTGGTGCCACCAGCTGGGTGAGATGCCAACACCACATCAAAACACACCTTGTTTTTCCCTCAGTCACAGGGACAAAGTGCCTTGCAGCCTGTGCTGCCTGCAGCCTGCCATGAAACACCCATTAAAGGCTTTCAGGCAGTATTGGTCCTGACTTTTTCCCCCAGCAGCATATTTTACAATTCTGTTCATCTCATTTTTCTTCTGGATAGCTTTACACAAAGATAGCTTCAAAAAGATGCTTTACAGCCTTCTGGATACCTAGAGCCCAAACTGAAACCCAAGCTTGGAGTCACTTAGCAGTAATCAAGCCACAATCAAGGCTGGAGAAGAGTACTGATGCTGTAATCATTCAACAAGAACTAGAATAGCCTATTAACACAAAAACCTGACCTCCCCTCATCTATGCATGAACAGCTCCTGACTGCTCACCTTTTTTGGATCCCAAAATCCCAACATGCAGGCACATGCTCTGGGCAGCTGGTGTTGTGATGAACCAACATTTCCACCCATGGGAAACTGGTTGGCAGGGCAAACCATGGGCTCCTCACATCCAGCACCTTGGCTACAGGGCATCAGGCTTCCAGATATGCCCAAGTCAGGGCAGTCAGCCAGTCTGAGCCCAGGCAATTTTGGGGCTCCCTCAGGTTGTGAATACGTTGATGGAGAGGATGTGGTGGCCATTTTCCACATGGCCTGGGGAGTTTTGAATTGTCCACATTTCCCTCTCATTTGTGCATGTTTCCAGTAGAGTCCTTGCTGTCACACATGAAGTGACTGGCATAAAGGAGCATCTTGATGAAAAATGCAGGTGTTTTCCTGCTCCTTCTTGATCAGAACAATCTGACCAGGCCTACACTTTCCCCAGTTCCTGTTATCATTTCAAACCCGAGGAGCAGAGCAGACAAGGTCAGCAACACAGTGTTTTTTAACAGGGCAATTTGAATATCACGGAGCAGAAAACGCCTTCTTGGCTCTCTCCTTGTCGCTCTTGTGCCACACTCCTTTTGGTGCAGACAAGGAGTTGGTTTAATAATCTGAGTTTGGTAGACTTAACATTTCTCAGTGTTCAGTGTTAAAGGGAAAATAAATAAAATTGGTCACAAAGTGTCCCTTTCAGGCTCCAGGTCCAGAATGGGGAGGCCTGAAGGTGCACTCGTTTGAATTCTTGAGTCCTTTAAGAACAAATAAGAGTACTTAGAAGATAGAAGCCTACCCAAACAATGGATAAGCTATTTGTCTTCTTAGCTGTTTATGCTCCATTTAAGCCAATGTTTTATTGGGTTAACCTCTATTTGACCCAGTGGAGGGACAAGTTGTTTTCCTTGAGCTAGTCATTAGCTCAACCGTAACTGATATTCCCAAGGAGAAACTTCATTTAAGTTGAAAAAAAGAAAATCAATGAACAGATGACCTCAGGACTAATGAGCATGCTGAGTTCAGTCCCTTTCCATAATTCTTCCTTCCTTGAAGTCCAGGTAAAGAAAAAGAGGGGAAAAGAAAAGGGGGAAGGGAAGTGTCCATGCACTTACCTGTGAGAATGCGATCCCAAAAGCCACTCCAGCTATGATTCCCATATTTGTCTCCATAAAACTGGTCACCAAGTCATAACAGCCCTAGAAAACAAACATCATCATTCCTTGGACTGACCCTCCCTGCCATGAATGCATACATACTTCTCACTTAGAATGAGCTCTGGCTAGACAATATTTCTGCTGTAATTTCCAACAATTTCACCTTTTTTTAAAAAATAGCAATTCTGAGTGAATGATTTGAAGTGGTGGCAAAACCAGTTCCTTTTAGAAACAAATGCATTTCATTACTTTTAAAAGCTAAATGTGATGTTGCACTCATTTTTATGGGTCTTTTTAAAGAAAGTCAGTTAAAAAAACAATATAGTTTTGACCTGAAACCAAACGAGTAACAATACACCAATGTTATAATACAATACAGATGTCAAAAATGAATAAATGATGGTCATTTCCTAATACTCTAGATATTTATTAAAGTGTCCCTTGAGGCATTCTGCTTGCCTTTACCCATCAAAGGACACCAGGCAAGGCACTGAACAGCATGTAACTTTAAACCATGTAACAAAGTTATCAAGGGTTTTGTATGAATTTTCTTGGTTCATTTGCCCTTAGACATAAAATTCCCTGTCCTGCTGCCCAAACTGAATTTCCTCTCTGCTGACTTGCTTCCTCAGGCCTCAATTCACAGCCCAGACTGGGGCCACAGGATTCATCTACAGTAACTGCTTTTCTCTGGGATAGACTTTTTTGAGATATTCCCCCTCAATACAATAATGTTTGCCAAGTTTCTTCCCTCACCTATTCGACCCCTCAAAAAAGCATTTAAAATTATCTTTCCTAATTTGTGGTGCCTAAATTAATCTAGACAAGTGACTTGACAGGTGAAGGAAAAAGAAAGATGGCATCTATTTTTTATTTAATTATTAAGCCATCTGTCCCTGCTCAGCCCCTTTTGCCACTTTCCAACACTCTGGCTTAAGTCCAGTCCTGGGGAATTTTATACATTTTAACTTTATCCACTTTATCAGAAGTTGGAACTCAGAAATAACAGTGAGTTGCCTTTCTCAGTTTGCACTCCTGTCCCGTAAGAGAGAAGGGTCTCCACATTCCACTTCCATCCACACACCCCCCATTCTGCAAGCACTGTAGGAACTCTTTATGACCTCAGAGTATCAGGTGCTTGTAAAAAATAACAGCGAGAAGGACAAAGAGTGTCCTTTATTAGAGAGAGGCAATTCATGAAATAAATTGTACCATTTCTTTAACTTCTTTTATAACATCAGAAGACATTTAATCCTGAGGGTAATGAAGTGCTGAACCTAATAGTAGCTGAGGACCAGCACGGCTGTGATTCATTTCAGAAATGTTTCAGTGTACATATTAACCTTAACTGTGTTTTACCTCAGCGTACAGCAAGTCTGATTCAAGCTTGCTTATTTAACCCATCAAGCAGCTACAGTTTGCCTGTCTTACATGGTTATGCAATGAGATTAGATTTCTCAAGCAGTATTTTCATTCTGTCTGACATGGCTTAATGCTCTCCCAGCTCTTCTGAAATCTATTCTGCTGAAGAGCCTTCAAGAGATGCAACATCGAAGCACAGTGGTAATTTGAGGGAGACAGAAAGTCAACAAAACATGCAGTGGGAGAGTTTTTATCGCCCTCCTCACTTGAAGACCGTGTTTTCCCAAGCCACAATAATCTGTTTACTGAAGTACAAGGCTTAGATATGTCTGAATTGCTCAGTCCTAGCTGTGCACACACAGAGAGTGCAAGCAGCACCCACGGCGGGCACTGCAGGACAGAAGTGTGTGAAGCACTGTGTGAGCACCTCTGGGTGCTGATCCAGAGCACAGAAGGGACAGTTTCCAAGGACCCGATCTTTCTCGACTCCATGCATCTGTTCCTTTCTTAAGATTTTAGAGAGGAATAGTTCTTGAGGTTTTTTGGTAAAGAACTGTGATTAAAAGCAGTAGATGAACATTAATTAGCTAATCCTAGTGACAGCTCTTAAAGTTAGGTATTAATGCCATCTGAGACGAAGAAACAGAGAGCCTAAATAATTAACCCAAGGTCACTAAGCAAGTTAGGGTCAGAATTGGCAAAGAAAATCCAGGAATGCTGTCTCTTAGTCCTGTAATTATATAATTAGTTTAATCCTCTTCGGTTAATTCATTATTAGTGCTCAGAAGCTGCTAGTAACTTGATTAGTTCATAGAGAACTTGTCTTACTGATAGTTTTGCAAGATCCACCAAAAGATGCAATCCAAATATACTTGCCCACAGGCATGGAGAGAAGGGTCTTCCACAGCACAGGCAATACATATTTTCCTTTTTCTCATACACACAGAGTAAAGGGCCTGTTTCCAAGATGAGCAAGGGGCTTGGGTCAGAGGCAAGGATGTTTGCTACCTATCTGAAGCGAAAGGATAGGGGCAAACAACATTTCCTCCTGCTTGCTTTTTATTCCCATGTGCCTTTCAGAAGGACTTTGCTCAAATGTCTGGGGCAGCTCCAAGATCTCTCAACTGCTGAACAGAAATCTGCAACTTTTGATTATCAATGGCTATGTCAGAAAATGAGATAAAACCAAATGAACTTCCAAACATCCAAATTTCCTCTAGGTGATTAAATCAAGTAATTGCTTCAATTGTTTCCTGAGGAATCAGCAGTCCTTTTCTGCCAGCTGACTTGTGCACTTGACAGGAGAACAAGGAGCAAGAATGGCTCGGAAGTGTGTTACTAGCCCTGGACTAGCACGCACTCATCCCTCAGTCACTTCCTACAATTCAGCAGGCATCCTGTGCCACGAGGCGCTCAAAAGTGTACAGGGATTTCCCTGTGCAAGCAGAGCAAGCCTGGCACTTGGGGGAAACACCAGATCAGTGCTGGGAATGCAAATGGTACCTAAATGGCTATGCAGCCAGGAAAGGTTCAGAGTGCATGACAGTCCTGAACTGCAAAGGTGGGACCTGCTGGAGGAACACCAGTCACACCAGAAAGCTTTCCTGCTGGGAAGAGGAGCAGAAGCAAGGGCTCAGGGTGGGCTGCCCAGGAGGCACCATGCTGCAGTGGGTGCTGGCTGTACTGCACGTGCCCTAGATCCACCCTGCCCTGCCTCTCACCCTCCTTCCACTTGTACAAAAACATCAAGTTCGTACGAATTCACAAAGAGCAGCTGAGCAGAGCAGCTCACCCTCTACACTCATGCAAGGTTACTCTGCTGGTGGTGACTGTGAGTTACTCAACCAATGGACACCACCAACATTCCACATATGTCTGCAACAAGTGGCTCTCATTAAACCATTGCAAAAAAAGAGAAAGGCTTAGTGAAAAACATAATCCTCTAGTATCCCTTTTACAATACATGCCAGAAAATGTTGTCTACTTGACTGGTTTTCAAAGACGTTTCAGGCTGTGCTCAGCCACCAGTCCAACCTTCTGAGTCACAGGTGACTGGGGTGAAAAAGAGAAACAGAAGAGGCAGAGGCATTTCCATACTTCCCCTGTTGTCTACTCAGGACTTCTATTTATTTTTAAATAGATCTCTATTTTAAAAAAAGCAGAAAAGAAAATAATCCTGAAGTCTGACTAAGCTATGCTGCAACTCAGAGTGGTGATTTGGCCACAATATCATTCCTCTTAACAACAAACTGCTCCCTCTCTTGCAAATCTCAAATGAGAAAGAAAGAACTGATGATGCACTAGTGCTTGAAGCAGTAACTTGAGTTGCACTTCTTCAGCACAGTGTCTAATGCATAGATGCTGCATTATTTTCTCTTTACTCTCCCCTTTCTTAGTGTTTTCTGTATTTTTATTCTCCAATTATTAATTTTCTTCCTGTCCTCCCAACTTGCCTTCTCGACCCTATTTCTGTCTTCCCAACCCAGCTCCTTCAGGTGACCCCAGGGAAAGGGTCGCTGTGGCTGTGCTGTGCTTGCAGTCCCACATGTTCAAAGATTTCAACTCACAATAAATGAACCCAACCAACCACAGCATCCCCTGTCAATCACCTGTGTTTCCTCAGAACTGCTGCACCTGGGACTGGATTTGAGAAAGGCCAGCTTAAAGAGTATGAAGCAAGTGCAGGACCAAGCCCATCCTTGCCATGACTCCAGCCTTATTTGCACATTATCAACCAACCATTTGAAACGAAATGCAACTGCAAGCAGCCATAAACTGCACTGGGGTGCTGAATGGTGTCACAACTGCCTCTGGCACAACATTACTGGTACCTTCTGGTTTACTTTAGTGGCAGCCACGGTCATGTTGCGCAGATCCTGAGTGTTACAGTCACTGGAGTTCATGCAACAGCTCGTAGGGATGCCGTGCTTGAAGAAGTAAGGGCTGGTGCTCCAGTTGGTGTAGCTCTGAATGCCACAGCAGCTCAGCTAGGAGGGATAAGAGGCAGGTTTAAAATGCAAACAAACAAAATAGAATTAAAACTAGCACAGGATCATCACGGCCCCCTTTATAAGCTCATAATCAAAATAAAGACAGGGCATCTCAAGTTTGGAAATGCAGCCACCACCCCTGCCCCATTAATTATGAAAGTATCAGGGATGAAATTTACAGAATATGGGAGCAGATGACCTACTAAAAAGAAGGTATTTTATGAGCAGAACTATTATTTGTAACATTTGACAAAGGTCCAGCCATAAGACCATCTTTTTTAGTTGAGGGTCTGTTGGGTTTTTTGTTTGCTTTCTTTACTTATTTATTTGATTAAAGAAGACCCTGTAAATTCAAGACCTCAAAGTCAAAGCATTACACAGAATTAGGTGTAACACATACAGATTCAAACTGGTACAAATCAATAAGGTGAAGCCTCTCTAACTCACCAAAATAATTTCTAGGACAATTCACTGAGCTGTGAATAGAAAGAGACCATATGTTCACAGGGTGTATCTAGGAAGTCAGCTAGAAAACCCTAAATTGGAAAGGATGTTCTGATTTAGATTCAAAGCTAGAAGACAGAGACTCAAAAATATGGAGTATGTGCTGAATTTTCTGCATGGAAAGGGCTTATAAATGCACCTCCTGTAAAAACAGAGCAATGAATGAAATGAACATTTTGCTACAACAGAAACACCGAAAAACTACACAGATCTATTTAGTTTGGTCAACTCCAAGGAAGCAGAAATTTAAAATATATGTTAACATTATGCAAACAGACAGTTTGACAGCAGAATATACTCAGTTTAGAGCATTGCAGTAATCTGCTGGCCAGGAGAAGCCAGGTTAGAGTACAGTTTCAACCATGCTGAAGGGTCCAACATAACAGCTGCAATTTCTAGAGGTCTAGAAGCTGTCAATACAAATACACTGGCATTTCAGCCATTCACCAAGTTACAATCATATTGAAAGCAAATTGGGTCACAGAATGTATTGCAAGCTGAAGGAATAGCTTCTTGCTATGGTACAGCTTCCAGTGGGAATTTAAATGTGAATTTTATCACTCTGTGTGGTAGTTGGTGGACTTGGTCTCTCGTGGGTGGCATCCCCAACTGGTTTGGCAGGGCTGTGGCATTTGCTCTTGCCCTGTGCCCTGCTAGAAGGCAAAGCAACCCCCCACTGCCCTGCTGCCTCTCCCTGAGGGCCAGAAAGGCTCTTCCACCAAGCTCCTACTCCATCCCTCCAGAACAACTTTCACTGCCAGCCTCAGCAGTTTTCCACTCCATTTTCCTCTGGGGAAAACATACCCAGTTTTTCTCCTTAACTCACTAGGTCTCCCCCTCTGGCCTCTCACTGTACTCGTGAGGAGAACTGCTGCAGTTTATCAGTGATACAGGACACAAGATTATAAAATCCTGTCTCATCCAGCTCAAATTTAAAACATTTTATAATCTCATTGGCAAATTCCCTTAGGAACAAGGTGTGTTCTTTAGGAACAGAACTGCCCCCTAAACCTAATTCAAGATCTGGGACCAACAATGAGCCAGTGGGACAGGCCCTACCCTTATCAGACAGCTTCTTCACTAAAACTTCGGCATCTTGGGCAAGCATTTCAGCTGAAATACTTTTCCTTTTGATCAGTTTTGTCAGCCTCTAATTTTGCTTGCAAAACACAGCTTGCAGATTGAGCCATCCAAACTTTACATTCTGGGATCAAACCCGTATGTTTGCTTTCTCTGTTGACTAATTTTTGGTATCCAGTTTTAGACTTACGCTTTCCTGTACGTTATCCACTGCATGGCTCCGCTCATCGTTCTTGTTGTAGTTCTGGATTGCTTCAGTGTATGTCCTAAGGAAAGTATCCTTGATCTGTGAGGGAGAGGAAAAAAAGCAGCCCACATGAGCAACAAGAAGCACAACATCTCAAGCACTTTTTGCAGGAAGCAAATGCATTTCCAAACTTCCTAACAAGACACCCAAACTAGCCCTTCCCAGTTGTTTTTAACGGTGTTTTTGGAGCTGGCAGAGCTCCCTTTTAACTGTCAGGAGTCATTCATGCCATTTTTCCAGTGGGGTCTACCAGTTAACAGAAATAAGACTACCCCAGCAAACTAGCCCACTCAAAAAAATCCCATTAAATGACTTAACCTATCAGAAAGATATAATTTTATGCTTTTTCCCCCCAAACACTTTGTTCCAGCACTAAGTCTGTGTGCTTCTCCATGCTCATGGATGCCAGGTTGGAGCCAAAGCTTGTAGAAACACCCTGGGGACACAAGCCAGTGGCACTAAAGGAAGACATGAATCCCCTGACCAGGCATCCCCAGCACCAAAGAGATTTGGGTAAGGAACAAGAGGTCCCTCCACTGGAAAAGGTCAGGCACATCATCGGGAATGGCACTTGGACTGGGTGGAAAGGGGCTGGGAAGCAGATGATGTGGGCAACCCACGTGGCTGTGGCTTTCACAAGAGACTGCCTCTCCCAACAGGGAGCAGTCAGACACTGGGGCTGCAGGTTAGGTGGGATGAAATGGGAATCCTCAGCAGGTGGACAGGCACCTCAGGACCACATTAAAAACAATCCACCACTTGCAAGGGTGAACACCAGAAAAGTCTACAGCAATGGAAATGTCATGTCGAAAGAGGAGACTTGAAAACCAGTTAGTACAAAGAGAAGAGACCAGGAGGGTCTCTGGGGTTGTTCTGGTTCAGCACCAGTGGCATGTAGGTCCAGAGACTTAAAGCCAGGGATAGACCTGATTACAGTGGATAAAGCAGAAGTGCTACTATAAATCTAGACCATCATGCTTTTTTTTAAAGCTTCTTCCTGTCCCAGTTTCCTACCTCACTGCACTTCTAATCTCTCCTTATTCTCAAGATAGAAATGAAATCCCATCCCACTCCCTCCCCAACCCCCTCTTCTCCCCTGCCCTCCCCGAAAAAAGAAAAAGATTTAGAAAACAGCAAGTCTGGTCTGATGCAGAAGTTGTCTCAGCCTTATATAAACCAGCACTTGCCTGGCTGAAAAAGCTGTGTTTAAGAAAAGCATTTAATCTATTTTGCAGCCTTCAGCATATGTAAAAGAGTAAATATCTTACATGGTGGACACACAAAACCTGATAGCTCCAGAGTAAATCATCAGGCAGCTGAGGGCAAGAGCTTTGGCTAAATCCCTTCTTCTGGAATCACATCAGTTTTTAAGAGCTGCACAAGTTATTGTTGCACATCAGCCACATCCCTGGGGATGTGCTGGAGCCACCGAGCTCAGAGCCCCACACATTCTCCACACTCCAGGGAGCTTCTCAGCAGCTCCTGCCCAGGGAGGTGCTGCCAGATGCAAACTCAGCACATTTCCACCTACCTCGTGGCGAAAGACAAACCCTGAAATGCCGGCCACTAGCTCAGCCAGGAACACCAGGGACAAGAACATGGCATACTGAAAAGGCAGGAGGCAAGAGAAGTCAGAGCATGATAGGCTTTTGTGTCAGCACAGATATTATCACATAAAACGTAACTTTCCCCTCCAGGCACCCTTCAAAGATGTCAAGAAACCAAAGTTGTTTTGGAAGAGATACACAGGTTATGACCTGAATACGATACATGTGTTTATACAACTCACAACTGATACATGTTTCTTAATTACTGACTTCTCTGACATTTCTCTTCCCACGTTTCTTAGCATTCTCATATAAATTAAAACACAACTCACATGCCAGGGATGAATCCAAGTCACCCAGGTTTCGAGCTTGCAATAAGGAATACAAACAGACGATTCCTGCTTGCACGGTGCTCTGCTAAGGTAAATAGGCTTCCCCAGGTGTTTTGGGTTGTGTTTATCTATCTCACTGCCAGACTGGGGTTTGCTGCCTGATTCCTGAAGTTTCTCCAATGAATGAACTGAAACGTTGCCTTCACTGGAAATATTCTCACAGTAACACCAGACATACGCTCCAAATACTCTGCTGAGCCAAGGTCCACGTTTGGCTTTAGGTGCAGCATTTGGATCAGGAGCTAAATAAACCTTGAAAACAGTGCTTCCAGTGTAGGCACTCACCAACAATTAAGAACATATTTAAGCAGAAATAAAGAAGGTAAAGAAAAAAATGCAAAGTGGGATAGTAAAATTTGAAGTTGGGGTTTAATCTTCTGGAGGAAAAAATACCTTTTTTTTTCCACCTGCCAAGTAACAGTTAATTAAGAAAGGAAACACTTTAAATTAAATTCAGACCTAGCAGGATTTAGTGGAGAAACGGAAATTTAGCTTTAATGAAAGGTTATTGGGGAAAGGAGGACAACAGTGAAGGCAGAACTAGAAAAAAAAAAGTCCAATTAATGCAGCTGTCGTATCACTGTCTGCTCAGGAGAGAAAAGAAGTTTAGAAATATTTCTTGCATGTACAATGAAAATAAACCCACGTGCCTGGAACAGCACATGCTACTGTTAGTGGCATAGCTTTGAGGAAGTTACATGACTTATGGGGCAACCAGCAGAGCCTGATTTCCTACGGATTTATATCATTGTTCACCTTTATCCCTTTCCCATCTGGACTGCAGTGACTCCAGCAAGCCTCTACACATGCCCTGGCAGCACATCACCAGCAAGGGACAGCAGTGAGGTACTTGCCAGCTGGCTACCAACTGATGGAACAGCAGCTGCTACCTCTCCCCTTCTCCCCTCTGCCATCGTTTGAGGAAATTAACTGTCTTTAACATGCCCTTTCTTTTCTAAAATGCAGTTTAAACTGGAGAAGAATCATCCCATCGCCTTAGAAAATCAGTCCCAAAATACTGCAGCAGGAGATGAATTGTACTGTCAAGCCCTTTCTCACTATTTCAGCGCTTCAGAAATGCTATTTCCACCCTTCAAATCATTGCACATGCAGGATTTTGCTCCTAAATATGCCTAGAAACACAGTTTATCACGTAAGTTTGTTTAACCTGTAGTTATTTTGAATTTTAAGGTAGGCTGGAAAACTCAGAACAGAGAAACTCATATAGAGAGAGGTTAAAGTGGACTGGGGTACAAGAGCTTTCCCTCTGCTCAGTGCACCTCGAGCCTCTGCTGCTTTTGAGATGAGGCTAAACATACTATCCAGTGCTCTGCTTTTTTGGGTTGAATCGTTCTATCCTAGTGAATGTTAGGAGAAAAAGACAGGCTGGTGTGCTTTTATGAGGTACCAACTATTCTTTCCGTAATTTCACATCAGGGTATTAAACTGACCCCTTAAATACAGTTCAAAAGAATTTCACATTTATGATGCTTTATGCATCTTTAAGATTGTAAACAGACTTATGATGTGGCTCACAGAAAACCAGAATTATTGTAGGATGACTCAGAGAGCAATTCAGCAGCATTCTGCCCTGCTCCAAACTTTTGGACCTATGTACTATGGGGTAGCAAAATTCAGTCACAGTCAATCAAAAACCGGTTTTGGAGAATGTTTTCTTTTTCCCCCTCTTTGTCCAAAAGGCACACGTGTTGAACACAAAGATTAATAAAATCTAGCTTGTGTGCCTAAAAAGCTACATCAACATCTCCCAGGGGGTGGGGGGAATCAGTTCACTGACAAAACCTCTGAGGCACTCGGGTTTGCTCACCAGCTTCAGCATCCATGGGCTGCCACGACAAGTGGCAAAGCAGCCGAAGAGGCCGAAGACGATGATGGTGGTGCCCGTCCCGATGAGCACGTAGGGGGCATTGGTGGAGTTCTCAGCAATGAGGGAGATGTAGGTGCCGAGGGTGAGCTTGCCCCAGACGCCGACTGCGAGAAGGATAACGCCGGTGATCTGCAAAGCAAGGGGAGAGACGCGTCAGGAGCCGCCGGGGAAGGCAGCCAAAGGCAGCACGCAGTGATCCTGAAGGGATGCGCTGGCGCCGTGCTGTTGGCAGAAGGAAGCCTCAAGACTTCTACCAACTCCAGAGGGATGGACACACAAAACTAAATTCCAGCATCTGGAAGTGTTACATTACAGCTGCCACTGAAGGACAAACACCTAAGGCTAATCACTGCTGAGTGAGGATGCAGTGTACCACCCTCAGGAACAGCTCTCTGCTCCTGCAGCCCTCTGAGAGACACGGCCAGCTCCACATGTCCCTCTGACTGAGTGTCCCCTGCTCCCCTTGATCAGACTTGGCAGGCGTTGCTGCCACTTTGGGATGGGTTAGCAGAGACTTCTGCTCTCCTGCTCACAGTGGCAGCAAGAATAAATCCAGCTCTTGTCCATCTTTCAGTGCAGCTGTGTGAAAAGTGCTGATTCCTTGCTCTTGCACCCAACCACGGAAAAAATCCACGAGGGGCCTACCAACCCACGGACATCAAATGCCCTCGCCAAGTCTGGTGCCATCCCTGCACAGCACTGTCTTCACCTCTCCTTCTCCTGAACAAAAGTGGATTAATCAGCAAAATCTGAAAGCAAGCTGCAGGAGACTGGGAAATCTGCAGAACAACTTTGGGTTTCTCGCCTCCAGTTCCATAAAGGGCTGGTTTCTGTGCCTGAGCTGCTGAAAGTTTTACCACTGTCCCCAGGGAGGCATAAAAGCAGCCTTCACTGCCAAAACGAACAGGCAGCTTCACATATGAAAGAGAGCTCAAGCCTTGTAATAAAAAGCATTTTTAGTTGGCTCTTTGAAACAATTACTAACCCTTTACTATGCGTTTTAAGAGTTTGGTTTCCCCACGTCTCAGGGGGAGCCTATTCAATTTATGGCACTCACAGACTTTGGAAAAAAGGAGGAAAGCCTCTTGGTGGTTTATTCCCCTTCTGCTTCTTAATAGAGCTCTGATTTACAGGGATTTAAGGAAATCCCTGAGTTTGTTGGGAGGTCTAAGCCCCTAGCAAGCTTGGCACAGTGCAGAGGGGATGGGATGTTTCCACAAAGACACGCTGAAGATGCACCTCAGGTTGCAGCAGTGCTGGCTGGAATTTTGCTTGTGAAGAGGAAAAACCGTAAGACTTCCCTACAAACCTCTTCATGACCTTTATTTAGCAGAGCACAAGCAGTGGTATGACTAATGCCTACCTCCACCCCAAGGCAAGCCTCAGTTCCTTCTTTCCAAGACACACTTTTTATCACCATCTCTCTGTGTCATCATACAGTCCAGGCTACAATGAATGTACTGCTCTCTGGCTTGGTTTTGAGATTTTTCTTTAAAAGCAGGAGGGACATGAGCAGAAAGAAGACCAGGACAGTGCTGGCCTGAGAACAAGGCAGCAGGAATAGGCACTGCTCCTAACACTCAGCATCAGTACATACATCTTCCCTTTACTCTGCCTCTATCTCCTTCCCTTGACCCAAAATCTCTCCACCAGCCTAATTCTGTGACCTGTGGGTCAGGCTCAATAGGTGCAAAACCAGGGTGATGTGGGTCTGAAAGACCTAAAAGGAAACTCAAGAGCACCTCCTCCAACACACAATCCCGCCCCAGTCTTCCCTACTCCCTGCAGGAAAAGTTTCAATTCAGATGATGATCACACAGGAGATGTACAAAGTATTTCAGATATCCTGGCAGTCAGAGCAGGGTGACAACCAGCCCTTTGACTTTTAGAGCCCCTCTGAGCATTCAGCATCCAGAGCAACTTTATCTACAAACACCTGCAAGAGCCAGCACACATGGAGCATGAGAGCAGCAGTCACACTCCACCAGAGGACTTCTACAGCAAAACCTGGTCTTCATGTGGCCCTGAAAGAATTTTAAGATTTTTCCTGGAAATGCTATGACAGCTACAGCCTGTGAGGAGAGTGTCACAACCCCACTTCAGATCCTCAGCAGACACAGAAGAAATGAACTGGCAGCTGCATAGCCCAGGATGCTCCAAATGATACATCTGGAGTGGTTCAGAAAACCAATCATTTGCAAAGGAAAAAAACCAAACCAAACCAAATCAAACCAAACCAAACCAAAGCGGAAAAAAAGGAGAGAAAAACAAACAAACAAACAAAAAAAATCCCAACCCCCCCAAAAACAACAACAACAAAACAAAACAAAACAAAAAAAAAGAAAAAAGAGAAAAAGGGAAGACTTACTTCTAAAAAGGAACTGATAGAGACATCCTACCCAAATATAAGGAGATGTGGGATCCTGTCCTTCGGGACCCTTAGGGGAAAGCAAAAGAGAAAACCTATGCAAAATACCAGGTTTCAAGGCCTGTCACAAACTTACTCAATGCTTTGATTCAGAAAAAAAACCTCTGGAGTTTTCCTTGGACTTTATACAAGCCTTGGTTTAAGCAGTAATAGCCCACCCTGGATAAAATAGGCAAAGCTCACATCCACACCCAACCAGACAACAACACTGGAGAGATTCCTGCCAGCAGCCAGGCCTGGCCTGATTTATCCATTTAGAAACAGTTCCTATGATCATAATAAGACCCAGAAATTCAGATAGTTTTTTATTAAAGTCCACAAATGGGCTTGCAAGTGATTTGTGCTGGCTTTGGTCAGCTCTTGTTCATGCTTGCAAACTGTCCCACCCACCCCACGCTGTTTTGATGGATTTTTCCTGCAACTTCTGTTTATTTTCTGTGCTCTTTCTCCAGTCTGCAACATTATTAGAAAGCTATTTCATCCTGGATTTCATCAAAGGTAGATGGTACCTTCCTTACAAAAGTTCACTGCAGTGGAAGCCCCCGGACTCATGTTTCCTCAGCCAGGAAACCTGAGATGTAGCATTCCATAAAACATTATTAGTCCTGCCCTTCATTTAGGTCAAAATTTTAAAGGTTAAAAGAAAAGAAAAACCAACACAGGAGATATCCAAATAGGGCAAGGATTGTAAAGGCTCCACACAAGTGGAAATCACATTGTTTAGCACTAGTAGGTCTCACATTTCAGTGCCTCTGAGCTCAGGCTCAGCAAACACACCCCAGAAGCCCTTGGCTGTCGAGATGGCAGGAAATGAAGCAGGTGGGCCACCTGGACATTTTCTAAGAAAAACTCCACTGAAACCAAGATGTTCCCACAGAATGTTTTAATCCACACAAATTGGATTGTTCTGGCTTAACAAAAAAAATCTGCAAAAAAAAAAAAAGACCCAACTCTCCCTCTTGCCTCTCCTTAAGCATGGTATCACAGGCACATCCCACCAATCCCTGATTTCAGACAAATGAAGGCTTTCTAGCCCTTTTACCTTCCTTCCGCATTAATGCAGATGTTTCCAACATATACCAGCAGCACCTCCCCAGCTCTGGAGCTCACTGGATGTGGTGGAAAAGTTAACATGCAGCAGGCAGGCAGAAATACAGCAGAACTGACTGCCAGCTCTAACTTCACTTGTCCAATAAACCAACTGCTTTCTAGAGACACGCAGACAAAGATATGGCCAACAGCACTGACACGAGGATGTGTGCCACAGCTTTACAGGACACAGGGAGGGTGATGTCCTGATAATGCTGGGCATTGCTGAAATCACAAGTGATACTAAAAACATGCGGTTTCTCAACAAAAGGCAACATCAAAATGTCTGAGAATTCTTTCTTTTAATAGTGCTGGAACAAAGACTAAACTATCAAGCCCCTTCTTCTAGGTAACAGCAGCAAAGTATGCAGAGAGGAGTATTCAGAAAATAACTTCTGAAAGTACACTGTCTTTAATTCTGTCAGAATCAGGCACTATGTACTCCTTTCAACTGGATGCACACCACATCCTAATACAGTCTGCTGTGTTCATACCCCAAAACCCACAGAGCATTAGTGGTATGATATAAAGGCTGCTGCTGCTGATACAGGAGATATGAAAGGTTCTACACCTCTCATCCACAGAGATTGAAGACCCTAATTCAAACCCTTATTTATACTCAGGATTACCACATGGAACATTTAAAGTTTGTCAATTACAGAGTGAACATAAACGTGCAGCAGGAATCACTAGTTTATTTTTCCACAAAATTCATGTCCTCCTGTTCATTACTGATGTCAGCTATTTTGACTCCTAAGCTCTATCAAAATAAAACCTGGAAGCCAATCCTGATTGCTACAGAGCACACAGCAACCCCTACTACTCCCAAAAGCAGCAGGAAGAGCTCATCATTTTTCCGGACCAGTTCTTTATCTACAAAACTGAGATGCAGGAGGGCAACTTCATTAACGAGGATCTCACTGTAGGTATAATTTTTCTATTTAATGAATGCAACTTAAAAAGAAATTCAAAGCAGCAGCAAAGAGTCAGACACAAGGAAAATAACCATGTGGTTGGTATTTTCAGCTTCTCAATTCCAAATAGTTCCTTTTCCAAACACCAGCCTCCCTGCATTTTGGTAGAGGCACGCTGTCTCTGCACAGCTCTCCTGCAACCTTCTCCTCCAACAGGCTAGAGGAAGGCTGTGCATAAAATGGATGAAGCCAGGGGAAGGCAGACAAGAACTATCTCAAATCCATCTTGGCTGAGGCTGAAAGGTCTTGCAATAGGTTTAGCAGGCTGTGAGGAAATGAGGGAGGACCAAGGCGCACAGCTAATTAGCTCTTCCAGACATTTCCCCAAAGGAGGGAAACTTTTTCACGAAGAAAACGTCCGACCTTGACAACATCCAGAACAAATCCTGCGCTAAAGGCATGTCCAGAGAGACTTAAAAATAACTGGCCTACCTCTGAAAATTTTATAACTTTCCCAAAATAGGCAATGGATCACATTCAAAATGTTCTTGCCTTACAGCTTGTCAAGCATTAGGAGTGGCTGGCTTTGAGTCTTCTCCTGCCTCAGCCCCTGGGCTCTCATCAGGCAGGCAGGCGACTAAAACTAATACAAATCTTCCTTTGAGCTTCAGTGCCAGCTCTTCACAGGCAGGGGCAAAGCATTAAGCAAAGACAGAACAGAACATGGAAATGCATGTAAGCCAGCAACACACCTGAATTCTCTGTCCTCACATCTGCTGATCTTGACTACACCTGCAAACCCAGCCTGGGTCACCTTTGCAGAGGACTGATCTCTGCTGCAGTGAACAGGAAACGAAGATGCCATGAGCTGTATCTTTGGAAGAAGGAAACAAGTTGCAAGCCAATAAATAACCATTTCTGGCCCCTTTGAAAACTGGGAGACAGCCTGTAAAGTCACTGTGTTAGGAGAAAACACCTGCAGTGGCCATTCTTGTATGTGACTGTTCTAGTGTCTTCTAGTTCCTGGCTTCACCATTCTTAATACATTTCCCCAGTATCTAACATGATTATTTTGTCCCTCTGCTCTTGTAACTCAGGCCTGTCCCTCTTCTTCTTCTTTGTTCCTTACAGTTTTCCATGTAAATAATTCCTTCCCAAAAAGACACAGCCAAAAGGATTTAAAGGAAAAATTCCGTGAGATCAATTCACACTCCTCTCTGAGACCCCTAGCTGTCTCACCTGGGCAGGCTGCCACGCTTTGGGCTCAGGGTTTTCTCCTCCTGTTGCATGTGTGGGACGTCCAGCACAACCAATCTTGCTTCATCCCTTCACCACAGGAATCTGTTTGAATTATGATCCCTGCTGTTCAGCATCCATCTAGAACTAGCTGCTGTCACAAAACTGATTATCCACCACAGCCCTTGCTGCTTCTGTGCAAAACTGAGATTCCTATGTATTAAAACTATTGGTCCACATCCTCCCCGTGGAAACCATCGTCAGGGATACCAGCACATGAAAACCACAGCAGCAGGGATGCTGCCTCTGCTCTCGTGTCACCACCAGGTCAGAGCTGAGTATCCAGTGCACCCAAGTCAGGGGACAACCACTAGATCTGCCCTGAAATACAGTGAAGGAGAATTTGATTAGACACACTGATATGAAGCATTACAGCCTGTTCTTACACAGCTCCTTCCTGTAAGTAGACTAATATCCTATTTCCTTTTCAAAAATATTTTTAAGGTTCAGTGTTTGTCCTAGCTGGGACATTATTACAAGTTCATGAATAGCTGTCCCAAGTGATATGGGTCCTGAGGTCAAACTGTAGTGCTGGTAAAAAAAAAAAAAAAAAAGAGAAGAAGAAGAAAAAAATTAAAATATTGACTCTCACACAGATGACAAACTGAATACGAAATTATCCTGGACCTGATCTGGCTACTCATCACCAACTCTGCAGACAACAGTGTGTACTAATCTCTGACTTTATTAGTTCCTCTATCAACTACAGTTAAATGACCTCTGAAAGGAAGTGAACATTTTATAAACAACCCAGGTGTTTCCCAGCACTCCTATCTATCCATACACCAATCACACACCAAGGTCTATGAGTGCTTTCCTTGCAGGCTGGGGCAGAAATGACAACAAGGACTGTATCACTTACTCTGTATAGAAAACAGATTAAAAATCATGTAGAGGTGAGTGCAACCTTCTCCTTCCAACCAGAAGAGGCCAATGATCATCTAATGAACAGCAGGGAAGAAAACATCACAGTAATTTTGTTTGCTGCAGGATAAAACATTGGACATGGCCCAAGAAGTCCTAAGAGCACTAACAAGGACTGCAGTGGGGAGACAAGAGCTTGAAAACAACCGTGCAGCATTGCTCAAAACTAAAATTTTCTTGCTAATACAGTGCAAATACCTATTCTTCGAGAATTTTTCTATAAGGAAACAATTGAATACATGCCACTTGTAGGAAGATTCAGGAAGAATAAGGACATTCGGGACCCCATCTCTATACTAATATCACGCCAGTAATGAATAGTCATAATAAACAGCCACATCCTTATGCTGAAGATGCAGCTTTATTACACCTTGCACTTTCAGAAAAAAAGTCGGAAATCTCAATAAAATTAAGTTCTTTATCATGAGAATATACTTATTTTTATGTAAGACACTTCAATAAATGAGAGAAGATATTCTGCTTTGCAGTTTAATCACCAGTGGCTCTATTAATTGATGTATCTTTTAAGCCAGATATCTTTTATTGCAGACAAAAATGTGGTCATCTCTGGATAAAAATAAAACGCAAAAATACATTTCTGCTGGGAATTTTCAGACCTAATTTCTTGAAATGTAGCTTTAAATATGCATGACTGAATGTCTCAGGGAAAAGAACTTAGAGAGTGGAGACTTCAAAAGCAGCATCCCACTCTGCAAGGCTAAGGCACATTCCTAGCCAGAGGAATTGTGGTTGTTTTGAAGGTCTAGTAGTACATAGAATAGAAGGAACTAACTGATCATCAGCAAAGTGATACAGCCAGAGAATACGTACCTGTGGGGCCTGAAAGTTTTTGGAAGCTTAAATGCAGCAGCTGTCCCTCATACTTACACTTTCAAATCCCTTCAGTAGAAATCCACAGAGGTGACAGAAATGTTGTTTACACAGCATGACATAGCTTGACCTCAAACTTTAAAACAGTTTGCCAATTGTACTGAGACATGACAAAAAATGTAAGATAATAAAATGTTTTGAAACAGGAATATCCCCTACTTAAATACTTCATTGTTTCTTAAAGGCTCTTCTTGTTTGCTTGTCTCCTAATAAATCAAGGCAAAATCTAAACTTGTCTGATGTGAAAAAAGGGAACAAATTTAAACACACTGAGGATAGCCACTAGTGCTATCTATGTCCATGAGACTAGCACTATGTTTAAAGCACATGCTGGCACAAGAATGAGTTAGACTTCAGTGGAAAGACTCTCTTGTACCTCAGGACTTACCAGAGCAGAGAAGACTTTGAGAGAGACTCCAGTGAAGGAGTTTTGGTAATTTCAGTGGATTAGTCAGCACTAAGGCATGTGACCATAAAGCAGGTGTAACAGCCTCAAAAAGTTTGGATTTAGCAGTAAGAAAACTTGAAAAGAATTTAAAAAGATGCACAACCTCATTAGTCACTGTACACAACAGCGGTGGCGTGAAACTCTTTCAGAACCATTTTTTATGCAAGCAACTACAGTCCTAATAACCTCCAGAAAAAGCAGGACATGGCACTGAAGTGTGAGATGATAAACACACAATGAAATTCAGTAGTACCAAATGCAAGGTCATGGTGCTGGGACCAATTCCAGCAGTTTCAAGCTCCTAAAATTGCAAATAATAGTAGAGGAAAAGGGTTTCTGAATGCCAGCTGACCATGGTGTTTATGAGGAACCACTCATGGCACACATATACAGAAAAAGGCACATGCAACCCAGGGGTGCATTTCCAAAGGCAAGGAGTTTCCAGAGGAGGCTGTTTCAAGAAGGCTGAGGCGATGCTGCAACAGGTACATGGAAGGACTCCCGGGATGACGAGGCACTGGAGAGTCTCTTGAGCAGGAGCTGAGACGCGCGGCTTCCAAAGCTGGCGTGAAGCAGGATAAGGAGGGGTGAGGGGATATAAACCTGCCTGTCAGGGGATTACACTCCAAGGACAAGAGAGAGCTGGTTAAGCCACAGGACAGCCCAGCTGGGAACAAAGCAGGCACACGCTGGCCCTGAACGCACTGAGGGTGCAAATGAGGGTAATGAGGGTGGGAGCAGCCTCCTCCTCCTCTGGGAAGAGGGAAGGAGGTGAAGCTGGCAACACAACCACAGCCTGCAAAGGCTGACAGCTGGGCAGCTTTCATCCCTTCACCGTGGCACGGGGGCTGCACAAATGGAGAGCTGGGGGGTCCCACTAAATGCCTAAAAGGCTGGAGCCTGTGAAGAGGAAGGGGGGCAGGGGTGTCTCAGCCTCCCTCCATGCAGTGCCAGGCTGCCTCTGGCAAGAAGGTCGTCAGCTGGAGCATTAATTTCAGTTCAGTCCATCCAAAAATCAGCTTGGGGGCACATGTAATGATAAGGTTTTGTTTAAAGTTTAAAAAGGACTTTATCATTGCAACCAAACCCCTAATGTCCTGATCCCATTTTATGGAAAATCACTGGTTATTTACTTTCCCCTGATCATACTCAGAATGAGCTGAGAACTGCCATTTCTTCTGTGGTGCTGCTTTGTTTTTCCCCCAGAAAGGACAGAATTCTTTCATCGTTAAGACTTCTGGTTCTTTCCCTTTCTCCTTTCACAGGAGCCGTGTTCCCCTCTCCAGTTCTCCAAGCGCCATGCTGTGGTGTTTCCTGGCGGTCTGCTTTTGGAAGCAGCGCACGTAGGGTGGATCCCCACTATGCTGCAGTACAGCTCACACGAGAAATTAAGTGTTCTAACTTCTGCATACCCAAGGCAATCCTTTAAAACCAACCATGTTCTCCATAACCATCTGCATTTGCTCTCACCCACACCTTGGCTGCTGCCCTTCCTCCCAAACACAAGCAGCAACACAGTCAAGGAAGTGAGAAAGGTAACTAAACAAGGCTAAGGATGGCAAAAGCGAGGTTTGTTCTACCCTAAAATAACCCAGTTTTGCCCAGCTAAGGTCCAGCACTCCAGCTCTACATCTACATGACAGTTTTCATACTGCTTTGTTCATTTCTGTACAGCTCTGGTTTTCATGTGTCGCTCTTGCTACAGGAGCCAAAGCCAAAGCCAGAAGCTGCTTTTAATATCAATTTCAATGCTTTTTTAGAGAGAGAGGAAATATCTGCCCCAAATCCCAACAGGATTGCAAAATCAAAATTCCACACCGTAGCTTACAAATACTATTTCAAAATAGTTTATGATCTGTAACCATTCACCAAAATTCTCTGGATGAAATTAAGAGAAACAATGGAATGGCGTTTTATATTCCTATACATACACATATACTGCTGCTTAAATGGTTGAGATACCAGAGTTCCTGTTTGTGGGTATTCACTTGAGTATGTGTCTGAAAATAAAGGTTTACTCCTCACATATAAGTTGGGTTTCGTTGCATGTCAGAGTTGCTTAACCAAAATACTGACACCTTCGAGCATGTATGACTGTACGTGTTTGTATGGGAAAGAAAAGGTTTCTATGTAGCCTGCACTCAAACTGCTAAATTCCAGCTAAAACTAAACCAGAAAATGTCAGCCAGAGCAGAAACAAAACTTTAAAAATTTCAACCCAGATGTTTGGTAATGAAAAAAACTGAAACAACAATACAAGAAAAAAAACAACCCGAAAACTCAAGCAAAAGCAAACTAAAACAAAAAAAATCAACCCAAACCAAAGCAACACAAAAGAACTCCAACAACAAAAACAACAACAACAAACCCCCAAAACACACCACCACCACCACAACGGCAAAACCAGTAAAAAAAATACCAGATAATTACAATACCAAAGTGACACTACCATATTGGAAACACACATGTAACTATATTGCTGGTACTTTAATGCCCTTTTGAGACCCAACAAACCTGCAACTATTCCCCATCAGGACAGTGATGCCACCAGGAAAGCCTTTCAACCACTGGTGCCCCACTACTTAAACTCAATCTTTGGCGTGGCTCCAGAAGCTGTGGGATTCCATCACGCAGGATTCTCTCACCCTGCTCTGGAGCTTTGCCACAGCTCCTGTGGGAGCACAGGGACAAATGTCCGTGTGATTTGTGGCTGAAATGTTGTCAGTCTGTTCAGAAGAGCCTTGGGAGGCAACGGCTGCTGCTTCCATCTGCATTTTCCATCTGCAGATCCCTCATCCCTGCCGTGAACCTCATCCTAGCCTGTAAAATGCCCTTTGTCAAAACCACCAAAATACCCCAAAACTGAGCAGGGGTGCTCCTGCTATTTGAGATGCAGTGTAAGATGTGCAGAAGGGATGGGTTACTCTTGGGTTTTAAATCAAACTCTTAGATTTCTACATATAGTGCTAGGGGCTCACTTGCTGCTTTCTCCTTCAAGTTTTCTTTTCTTGAAACAGCTACAATGATGTCTTAAATGACAGATGGACCAAATTTACGGTATTTTGCATATCTTATTGCTATGAAATATGATTCATTTTTAAATACTTTCAGGCTTCTTTATCCCTGTTCATCTCATCAGCTTTAATCAGGTTTTGATATACAGTTAACATACTTGCGAATCAAATCTTCAATCAATGCAAATAAATTAAATAAGTGGGCTGTTTAAAGGAAAGGAAGAGGAGGACTTTATCTGATCCCTGGCTCTGGTGCACACAGCTCCAGAGTGCAACTTGCAAAGCCTTTCTGAGCCTCTCGGAGCAGTCACTGGAAAGGCAGAGGCGAGCAGCCATCCCATTGGATTTTGGGGCTGCTCTTCAGTCCCCCAGGCACAAGATAAATTCCACAGAATGAGAGAAGGAGATGAGGTTTGTTCTGCCTGGCAACTCTTCCGAGTTTCCTTTAAAGTGCCTGTAACTACTACAACCGGCGAAAGCCTCTCCGCGTGCTCGGCGCCAGCGCGCTTCCATCTTCCCTGGAAATTGGGCTAATAAATCCCTCCATGTTTACATAAAGCAGAGAAGAAATACATTGAGGAAGCAATTTCATTTTCAAGCTTGAATGGAAGTACTGCAATTAACGGAAAGAAAAAAGACAAATATAAAAAGTAGGCATTAAAAAACCTGTTATCTGTTTCAGAACAGAAATTAAAGGAAATGATCCACTGTAGAGCCCCTGTTGAAGAGATTGAAGAAAACCACCACAGCTTTCTCAAGAAGAATTACAGTTTGAAGGGGGGTTTCATGCTGGTATAATGCTAGTTTATTTACAGATATTCAATATTTATCTTACTAGCATTCATATTAGCAGTAAGTCAAGCTAATGTTACCATCATTATACCCATCATTCTGGTTTATTTCATTTGACTGGTTGTTGTAAAATTCATGTTTGCACTGTTGCCAGTCTATCTTATTCAAGCCTCATCTATGCTCTTTACAGGTTCTAATTTAGGGAACCACCTACTAACGACAGAAAATAGAAAACTTTAAAAGGCTGAGCATGAGCCATAAAAATTCCTAGTTGATTACTCTCCTGCATGCATTTACCAAGCTTTCCTCTGTTACTTCACCAGCTCTTACTACACACTGCCAGCAGCTGTCACTAGGACTGTACTGTGAGTGGCTCCAGGCAGGGATGTAGCTCCCAAATTTGCCACCCTAGCTGGCTGTAGCTGATGCACACTGTTAATCCAGGATGACACACTAGCACCACAGTGGTTTACCAGACAGGCTTCTCTAAACTCAGGGTATCAGAGCCTGGGAGGAACGAAAGACCAGCAGTATCAGCGAGGAAGGCAACAAAAATAAAGTTGCTGCACTCACCCACATATTATAATAATAATAATAAAAGAAAAAATTAAAAAGCTTGCCACCAAGCGGTATGGGAAAGACCAGACACACCTTTTCCACCTCACATTGCCAAGCACACTGTTAACATACGGTACACTGCTCTCTTCCAAACTCCAGGCATTTAGAAAACGATCACATCCTCCTACTCCATTAACATATAAAATTATGAAGACCTGCATTTTAATATGGATTATATTAACAGGGGCACCTCATGGCTTCCAAGCATGCCAGGCTGTTGGGGAGCTCTCCTGCCTGAACATTGCTGAGGTCAAAGCTTGGGAATCACGTGCTTTTCTAGGATTCACAGGGAGAAAACAAAGGCTGCTTCCAGCTGTGACAGCCCTGCCAAGCAGTCCCGGTAAGTCCTGCTTCTTCAAAAACAAAACATACTATTTCCATCTAAGTGTTACTAACAGGGAATGCTCCAAAATCAGCCTCTGGAGAAGACACAACCCGACAAGTAACAGGAACTTCTCTGAGAGAGTCTAATATCATCCTTTCGTTTCTTGCCTTTTAGTTCCTTGATCGAACCTCTTACAAAGGATCCTCTCTACCACAACGTGCTGCTCCTTTAACCCGTGTTCCGCAGTTTCTTATGGCAATTTCCCACATGGGCTTTTCCATTCACACTTCACTTACATTAATCTTGGTACTTCAGTTGCAAGTTTCTACACTGCAAAGTCTTGATGTATTGTGCAGTGCATTTTGCTGCACTGCAGCTGTAGAAATCCATACTCAAGATCAGTAGAAAGCATCCCAAAACACGCCGTATCAAGAAATGTGAGTATCTAGAATTAATAAAAACTAATCTTCTTTTGTTTGTGCCAATAGGGACAGATTTTCAAAAAGATATTCCAGATACACCATGAATTAAGCACAGAAGGGCTGAAACTCACTGACCTGAAAGTTACCCAAACACTGTGGGCTACATGAATGAAACACCAGATGAATTTAAAAATTGTCAATTAAAGAAAAAGTACCACTCTGTAATACAGCAAGGAAGACAAACAATCTGGCTTACAGAGGTCTTAGCAAAATGCAAATTGCATTTAATAACCCCTTCTACCATTACACCATTCCAATATATCAGGCAACAACCTTGTCTCTCAGGCCACCAGTTTCCTACAATCCAGCTTCCAGGTTCCCATTTTATATCTTTCTAGAGAAATTACAGGAGAAACAGCCAACCAACCACATCCATGTCCTAGACACTGGAAAGGGACTCGATGCATCTCTTCCAAGAGCAGTGTGGAATTACCAGCGACAGGAGAGGGATGATTGGGAGGTCTGGATGGTTTCTCTGGCTTGGGGAGTGGGGCATACTTTGGTTAGCAGAGCAACCTGGACTTACTTAAACATTTAGATGTGTTTAATTCATAGAGGCAAAAATAACTACGGCTGGACGCTACGGCACAAATGGATAAATGGGTGTTCAGATAAGAACACGTCCCAGGAATACTTCAGAAGGGATAAATGATGCCATGGTGAGATCAAGCTGCCTTACAAAACAAAGCTTAGGCAAGTGCACCCCAAGAGATGCCTCAAAGCAAAGCAATGTTTAAACTATAATGAAAAAATATTGTTTCTACATACTTTGCCCTCTTCCCTAACAGAATTGCTCAAACATAGCCAAATACTTTATGCCAACATGACTAAGTAAGCTGGACCTACTTTGGTCAAATTTGCTGATAAATACAGAAAGGTAAGGGCTTCTAAAACACATTTACACTTCTGTTGAAGAAAATGTTTTCTCATTCAAATGGATATTTTAATGCCAGCACAAGTAAATACACCCCTGATGCATCATTACAGCAACTGCACTCTTTAAGAATGCAAATACGAGAAGAAAGTAAAAAAATTATATTAGAAATAATAGGAAAAAAGTTAAAAAGATGTAGGTATAATTTCCACTGTACAAGCTGATAAAGCGCCAACATAAATGGGAAACCAGGGCTGACCTATTGAAAATAAAATAACATTCTCACAACATCTATGATCAGGCATGGTCATACCACTGGGTATGAGCCATTGCCTCCACCTCTTGGAATGGCTGGCACCTGGAAGCAAGCCATCAGCAAGGTATTATCTTCTTATTATTACCTGTTATTTCTTAAACTCTCAATGCCCCATCAAAATGCAACAATATTATGAAAATGTTCCTTCCAAAACTTAAAACCAGCACTAATTTTCAAATCTAGATCACCAGTGTACATCTTTAGCAGCATTGCCTGCATTGCTGCAGCTAAATGAAGAAAAAAAAAAGTTTTATGAATTTAAACAAAGGTCCTACTTTGACCCCAAAAATATTAACATAAAAATATTTTTTTCTAGCTGGTTTTACTTGCTTTAATAATTGAAGGCACAGAGGTAAGTAGGAAGTGGGATAAAACCATGCAGAAATCAAGGCTCACCGAAGCTCAGTTATCGCAAATTAACCCGAATAACTCTTTCTGAAAAGCTGACTCACTTTTTATACAACAGAAGCACTGCTGGAACCATCTGAGCTCCCTTCGGGAAACCTGCTGACAGAGCACCGCATGGAAAACACGAAAAAGCTGTACTGAAACAGCCTGATGACAAAGGAGCTGGCAGCACAGGGGAAGCTGCAATCACCTGTGCCAGTAAGAGTTGTTAGAGAAATTCTGCAAGCATTGGAGCTGACTTGCTTTTGTGAGTGTCACAAAAAATGAGGGACATCCTGAGGAAAGTTTACTGAGGACGAAAATGGCCAGCACTGTCACACAGAGGACACTGGAAGAAACGGAGGCGTTTCACACCAAAACAGAGGGAACTTGATTAACTGCGTAATGTCCTGAGCATACGTGAACAGATCTCTGGCAGACCTTGGTCTCAGTGCTCAGGAATTACACATGAAAGACCTGCACCAGCTGCTCAGAAGGTATTAGCTACCAGTGCAAAGCAGGTATGAAAAACGCTTGTGCAAACGATGTACTTCCAGTAGCTCATGGAAATACGGGTACAGAACAAATTACTGATGAAATCTCCTCTGGAGCAGAGTATGATTCAAGCTGTCCACATTCAGATAGGACACAGTGAGTATGGAAGACACCATGACTGCTGCAGAAACCACAGTTTTCCAGGCTGGTCAAGGGGTTCTTTGTCTTCCTCCAGCAGCAGCACCAGCCACGCTCACGACAGTGCAAGTGCAAGGTTTAAGGGCAGTTTTATTGGCAGTTTTCAGTCATGCTCTTAACTCTTTTCTTTCTGCAAGCACACATGGCCTACGTGACTCTGTGGATCACACATAAAACTGGCCACACAGCCAGTTTAAATTAGAGCTGGCTGGGAAGAAAAGAATAAAGGTAGATCTCAGTCTCATTTACAGCTTTTATATTCCAACTTGACACTTGACAATTTTTGCTACCCTTTCAACCCACATCTCTGAAGCATCAAGGACATGGCTTTCTCTAAATCCACCCAGAATTACTTGAACAGAGTTCTCAGTGTCACTTTTACTTTTTTAACACCTAAGAGCGTTTAGCTCCTCCAAGGACAAAGAGCACCCACATTCACAAAATACTGCCTGAACTGACAGCACTGAAACACTGAAATGAAGGCTTAGAAGTCTCCATTCACAGAGACACTTCCTAGACTACAGGTCTACCATTTTAGGTATCTAAACCCTAAACCAGAGTTCTGAGCTCCAATGTCCTCTATTTCCTTCTTCCATCTCTTGTCTAAAAACTCAGTGTTGACTCTGGCTGTCCACACTATTAAAGCATGAAGACTGCACCCAAGAATGGGCATCACAGGGCAGAGGATAAAATACAGAGGCAGCAGCTTCCACACTTGCTATAAACCAGATTGCCAGAGATGTAAAAAGCCCAGCATGTAAATATGGACCTTTCAAATGCATCAAGATACTCAGAAGCGGTAATGCAGTAGAAAACAGGCACCCGATTTCCAAAGGCTGTCTCTCATTGCACAGAGGTCCAGCAGCTTGACCATCTGAAAAACCCAGGACCTATATGCACTTTTAGGTACCTAAATGGCAATTTGACTCTACATAAACATCACCTTTTCTGACCACTCCACAACCAGCATTACTCAGCCCGTTCTCTTACATCTCTTGACTTGTGTTCATTTATTCCATTTAAACCATCTTAGAAGAGCAAATCAAAGCATTCAGTATTTCAGCTCCCTACCCTCAGCCTGTTAATACAGACACAACGTATTTACAGTGGATTTCTAATACAGACATGTAACTAGAGCACCAGTGGAGATGGTTGCTGTAAGGAAAAGATCACATTAGATATACTCTGCAAAGAACATAAAATCAGTGACATTTTGGCCATCAGGCCTTGGGGAATGATCTGTACTCCCCACTCACAGCGTTCAGGCTGGTGCTGGGCTGATGCTGAGCAGATGGCTGCAGAGCAGCTTTTGCTGGCTCTGAGCCATCATATTGTTTTTTCCTTGCTCGTGAAGGCTGGGTTATTTATCTATCACAGGGCCTTACACAGTTGTGATCCGGGCACGACGGAAATGCAAACGCACGAACAGTAAGATGCTGTTTGCAGTTGTGACAGGCTGTTCATGACCAAACTTTCATTTTCTGCTGCCAATTTTCCATTTACCACCTCTGGCCTAATAAAGCCTTCCCTCCAGCTTATTGTCTCTCCATCTTACAACCGCTGATGAAATGCTCGAGTGTTTCCATGGGGGCTGATATTGATGTGTTTTTCCTGGAGTTTTCTTTCTTTGCAAACAGCAAAGAGCATGTCAGCAGAGCTCCTGCAACTATTTTTGTTAAGCACCAAGGTTAAGATCTCAAATTAATTGGCATAAAGATAGAAGAGCCTTTAATTAAAGATCTGTAGCAATGAAAGGGATTAAATACAGATGCAGGATTATCAGACACTAACTTTCACACAATTGTTCAGAAGATACACCTTTAGTAATTAATAAGATGCCCATTTTTCCTTCATAAATCAGTTCCTCTAAAAAATGGTATCTTTTATTTTAAACTCTTTCCCTAACACCAAGGTTCTCTCAGATGCTCCTTTTGACTTTGCATCTTAGAAAAAAGCTAAACAAGAGCCGAGTATGTGTGAACTAAAGTAGAAATAAACTCCATTTAACTCCAAACTAAGATCCACACAAATTATGCTGCACAGAATCAATAACCATTCTGCCTTTTGCATGCATATTTAAACAGGCCAAATCCCACACATGAAGGTGGCAGGTTTAACAATTACAAGACAATCATCAGACAGACTTTAGATCAGCCAGATGTCCAGAAATACACTGTTAATCTCAACTGTAGTTTTACCTCCAAAATTACTCTGTATCCTATCTTCTGCCCCCCATGCCTCATTTTTAAATCCTTCCATTATTCACTCCATAGCTTTTTATTATCCTCCCCTTAACTCAGTGTGATCAGTTAAGTTCCAGCAGATGAACACATTCTCCTTATGAATCAGAAATCCAGCATAGCCACAGTGCTGCCTGGTATTTACATGTAAAGTGGTAAATCTTATAAGACGAAAATTAAAATGACATCAATTTATACTTTGCATTAAGTGGATCAGACATCTCCTCTCTCCCTTCCCCCGCTTCCTCCCACCCCCCAAAGCTTAAATGATGACAGCAGTACTTAATCTTTTTTGCTGAAGGATGTTAACAGCACTGGGCTATGTGTTCTGCTCCTCTAAGTTTGTTGGTTATTAAATACTTTTTGTGCTTGGTTGCTTTCAGGCTTAGAGTCAAGTTAAAAATAAATGAATACAATGCAATTATTAATACTGAGTTCTGAACCAACTTTAAGCATTTAAGAGGTCACGAGAGAACACAGTAAATGCACTCTAATAAAATTTATTTCATTTATTTCAATTTAGAGGTGAAAGACAACAAAAATGCAACATTTCTAATGACCGACATACCAGGGAAATGAAAGCTTAGGAATGCTCTGTGTAATTGACCTCCTTCTAAAATATTTTGATCAAAACTAAACATGAAGCTACTCTCTTCACCCCATACAAACTTCCAAGTGAACCCAGTGCACTTTGCTCGAATGGCTTTCTCCTACAAAACCCCACATCAGTATATTGAAGGGTTAAGGTCCAGCCTTGGACCCTGGTCTGAAAAACAAGAGGGTGTTTCTCATTTCGCAGCCCAGGCCTGCCCAGGGCAGCAGAGAGGTGAGACCCAGATGAGGGCCAGAACAACCAGGGCCACCAAGCCAGACCCTGCAGAGCTGCACTTTGCGCTGCCCCTGCTGGAAGGAATCGCCTTCTTCAGGTCCTGCATGGTCCCCGGGCCAAACAGGTCTGACCAAGGCCTCTCATCCTGGAAAGCGGAGACTAAAATCAGGCTTTGGTGGGCTGAGTGAGCACATGACAGACCCAGCAGCCAAGGAGCTGCTCTAGGTGACTGAAGGTAAGAAACTGATGGTGCAGCCTTGCTTGAGTCCCAGATGGAACTGCAGAACATGGTAAGGCTTCAGTGACACCTCCTCTCAGCCAAGCATTGCTCACAGCTCTCACACCACCAGCTGCACGGGCAGGTGAGGCTGAGAAAGCCAAGGAAAAGCATCATGTCCAAGAGTAAAGCACAACAAGGGTAACCCAGGGGCCACAGGGATTACTCCCCCCAACCTCCTCCCTCTCAGCCAAAACAAACCAAATTGAAAAAAAAACAATCTAAAGCAAACTCAAGGCAGTGAGAACTGAGCCAGCAGCCAAAGCTGTGTGGGAGTGCCTGGGCATTTCTGCTGAAAGCCAAGATGTAAACTTTGCCTCCCCATCCCAGGGGCCCCAGCTGCACAGGAGTACTGGTTTCCCTCAGACGGAGGTGGCAGAACCCAAACGCAGGCTCAGCCTCCCACCACCCAGAGCACAAAGTCTGGCGTGGTGAGGATGTGGTTGCTAGCCTGGACAGGGGTGATGGAAAGGAGCCCGGGTCCCCGGCTGGGCTGAGCAGGAAGGGCAGCAGAAAGGCCCTCATATGAGATTTTAACAGCAAGGACACAATGCATAGGAAGAGAAGTGTTGAGGCTGCTCTTCCATCAGCCAGGGAATAAAAGACAAAGGCCTCTATGCTTTCACTTTTTGGGGAAAGAAGGAGACAGAAGCAAGCAAGGAATGACGAAGGCACAGCATGTGTGTGGTGATGACCACAGCCACGTTGACAATACGAAGCAGTTCTCCACTTCGCACCAACCACTGGTACCTGCTGGCTCCCTGGAAGAGAAAGCACTACAATTTGCACACTGCTGAATAAATTCCTCATTTCCTTTCCTAGCTATCTCAAATGACAGTCATTCCTCTTATCACAGCAATGTGCATTAGTAGAATGAACATTACCCAAGGCAACTGGGTTAATATTTTTTTTTTGGAGGAGGAGCTCACATCAGAGCAGTTAGCATGAAGGACACTGACAAGAAGGTATAAAACAGCTCCAGGGATGGCCAACAGGAAAACGATGACCTAGAGAGTGCCCTCCAGAAGGCTTGGGTTGTTCTATGGAATGTAGTCCATGACAGGAAGAGAGCAGAGGGAACAGGGCTTTCAATGAAGAAGGCAGGTCAGCACATGTTGCAATGACACCTACATGGGCAGTCAGCTGTGCCGATAATCAATTATCCCTCTTACAGGTGCTGCTTCATATCAAATACCATCTTTAAGTCCTTTAAATTGTGGGAAAGCACATGGAGAAAGATGGAAACAACAGCAATCCATCCCTCACAACACACTGGTATCACTCCAAAGTGAGGCATGGGCTGAGCTTGTCAGCTCCAAGCTCTGATTTCCCAGCAGACATCCAAGTTTCACACCATACTTCCCACAGCTGAGAGTCAACACCAAAACTTCCAATTAGCAGGAATGCATAATGCAGCATAACTTGACAAAATAAAGGTGGGTGAAATCCAGTTGTTACTGGATCAAAATGTATCTTTTCAGACAATGAAGTAAGCATGTTCATGGCCAGAACGGTGTTTGCATTTTGTCACAGAAACATGGCAACACAGTGTGGTTTTCCTGGATGGATTTTTGTAGCTATGATCAAGTTCCCATTTTCTTCTTCAGTGGAGTGGAGTAGTTCAAACTTTCTCCACAAGCTCCTCTTTCATGTCTGAACTGAATCTTCTGAAAGCTACACCCATGCAGCATCTCTTCTGTTTAGGAAACTTAAGAAAAGCATCCTTAAGAAAAGTGTCATTTTTATACTCCTCTTCCTTGCAAGGAAAATCCCACACCATTGCTCCAGCAGGTCACCGTGGGCTGACCACAGACAACCCTGCCCATGCAGCATTGTCACCCCAAATTCGTTTCCTGGCACACCATTAGTAACTCAAATGTTCTTCTGGAGGCCTTTCCCTCTCTCTTTTCTTTTATTCTCAGTTTCCTCCCACTGGCATCCAAGTGTCCTGAATACATCGCTGGAAAAGGATCCACTGTCATGATGACAGCAAAGTAAATTCTGGGTTCCCATCCCTTGTGCATCTGTGGACGGCATTTTTTGCAGCTCTCAGCCTGGCTGGGCTGGTGAGGGCACTACTGCATGAGCATCACCATGTGATGTGAACCATCCACTTCCACTCGAAATAACTCTGCCAGCAAGGAGCAAAGTAAATAGAGACTGACAAGACAGAAAAAAAAACCAGGAAGAGTGATGGAGTAAGACAGCAAATGAAAAGATGGAAGGAAATGACACAGCAAACACAGCTACAATGTTCCTATTGTTCTTTAACAGCCGATCTGTGAAGCCCTACATGCTTTACTAGTGCATCTCTTTTGTAGGAGGAGATGCTAGGAAAAATCAATCGCTGTTATGCAAATGCTTCCTGCTGTAACTACAACTGGGTAATATCCTTGTTACACCTTTAACCTGCTCCTGTTTTACTGTGAACCAGTAAAACAAAGAAAATTCTAGGAGGGGAGATCACAAGTGTATCAAACAGACCTCTGCCAAAAAAATACACAAAGACTGTGGCCCTCTAAAGACTGTGATGTGGTTTATGGCCTTAAATGCCTAGTATATTACACACACAATTGATAATGCACATTTACGATGGCTAAGTGACCATTTTGTCCTTAGACACTTGCACATGATGCTTACACTGTCATCCTGTGGTGGTTTGACATCTTCTAACCCCTCCTGAGTTCCAAAAACCAACAGATAACTTAATATAGCTATTTGGCTCTTAAATTTGTGTCCAAACTTCTAGCAGTCAGTGATAGATGCACAGCAACCCGTAACCTGCAAGCCAGTCTCAGTGAAGAAGACTTTCCCATGGCAGTCTCCCCACCAGCTGGTCCAGCCACGAGGCATAGAAAACAGCCCAGGAATCTGCACAAGCCCTGCTAAGCCTATGCCCAACCCAGAGGTCCATCACACCTGGTGTCCCCTCCATCTGGGCTGGCTGGGAGGTGGCAGGCAGAGCTCAGAAATCAGCACATGGGGTGGCCCAGGGGCGTCTCTCTGCCCATCCATTCGTCCCTCAGCCTCTGCTGTCACAGGAGGCTGCACAGAGCCACAAGGCAATTAAAATAACAGCGCTTCGTTTGGGCATGTTCAAAGCACTGTGCAAATAGAGGGATTAATTAATCCCCACAACAGCAGTGCAAGGTAAGCACTGCTTTCCAGATGGAGAAAAAAATGACAGAGTCAGTGCAGAAAAGCCAAGAATAAAATGCAGGTCTGTGCGCCTTGTCAGACTTGATTTCAGTCCCTCGGGCCGCAAAGCAAAACATTTGCCTTTAGAGGGGAGTGATTTACAATGATCTGGATCTCAGCCTTGACCTACTTTAACAATTATAACCAGACAGGAAAAAAAATCTCTCTCCAATGTTAAATGAAGGTTTTAAATCAAAATCATCTATTCCAATGCAGAGGCATTTTCTGTACAGAAGGAAGCAGCAAACCCTTCCTGGCTTGATGGTGGCAAGTTCCTGAGATCGTTTACGCAGAGCGATGCTAAAAGGCAGCAGTGCTGGGATGCTCTCACTGACAAGCTGAGCTACTGGCTCCCAAGCCATACCTTGTGTGTGACAGCAAGCACAGAGCTGTCCTGCTGCTATTTAAACCCAACTGCTAAATTGCAGCAAATGCAGCTAAAATACACAAAATTAGTACTTTTGTGCAGAAGTGCCTGGTGTAGCTACCCCAGGAGTACTACTGAATACTGAAGTGCCACAAAACAACACCTCTGCTGAGGTGTGGGCTGCACTGCAGGATTTGGAGCCATTGCACTGCATGAAGCCTTCAGCACACTGAGTTTATTTCACTTTCACACAAAAGCCAGCTGTCAGGAAGGAGAGGACAAACTACTCTTTGTCACACAGAGGAGAAGGAGTTGATGTGAAGGGGACACCATTCTCCAAGGCAGGAGGTAGATTCCCCTGGGTTCACTGCAAACCCAAGATCTTTGCTCTCGCTCCTTCCCCACAAAAGGATTGAGCAGACTTTCATGTGATCACTCATTCACTGGTGAGCAGGAAATTATTGCTATGTAGGTTAAGATTCAGTCATCTTGAACACAAAAGATTACAGAGTGCAGTTTTATTGCTTGGGAGACGGTGCAGCAGTTCACAGGCTCGTACTGTCCCTTAATGCTGCCTCTGCCACCAACCAGGAGCCTCCCCTTGATTCCTCATTCAAAACATCTGAGCATTTAAGCATCTAATCAAGTCTAACTGCCATTCCCAGTGGGAAAACACATATGGTAAGTATTTCACCCGATAAGCTGTAGTGGACTTGGGTATAATTCAGACTACAAACATCCTTGCAAAATGCAAGTTTTAATTTTTAGGGCCTTTGTTTTCAACAGCATGGGATGGCACACTGACACCACGAACAAAGAAGAAACGGCTCTGTAATAGTCTAGCTACAACAAGGTTCTGATATTATCACCAAAGTCCCTGTGGAAAACAATTCCAAAATAATGGATTAAACTCATGGTTTTACCAGTGACAGGACAAAGGAGGAAGGAAGCACTAATTTGGGCACTGTTAAAACTTTACAGAGCAAAGGATGGGGATAATAAGCTCAAGGTATCCTGATGTTGTTCTCTTTTTTTGCCCTGACACCTTTCTCTGGAGCTCTCACTCCTTTTGGTCATAACCTGGCTCTGTCAGCCACAGCCCTCCAAGGGCTGCCCTTCAAGATAAGATGCTTGGTTCAGAGGCACTGTATCTCCTACTGTGCTGGAGCATTTCTGCTCTCTCCAAAACATCCTCCGTGATGTTGGAAGGCTGCGACTTCACAGGTATTTCAGTGGGACATCCACACACATCAGGTCTCTGGTGAAATTCAGGCTTCCACAGAGCTGTCCCATCTGCTGAACAAAGCCAGTGTTTCCTGAAGTCTCTTCTGTGCAGAGTTCAGCCCTGCAATGCTGATGGACATAAACCTTGGCACTTGTCTCAGGTTTGCTTTGGGGGCAGCCAGCAGCTGCTGTTCCTGTTCTGCCCTCCGTTTTCAAACACTGAAAGCTGGGATGTGTGGCCATCTACTCATGGAGTTGTGGAGATAAACAAATGGCAACTGTGCCTGAGAGGTAAATCTGGGAAACCTCTTAGACAAAATCCAGGATGGAGGGGCTTTGGAACAAGCAAAGAATAAACCCCAAAAACCAAGGAAGAGAATAAAGAGAAGATACTTTTAGCTGTTACCTCATGAACTGCCAGAGAAAGATGGGGACAAGCTGCTGGTAATTCCATGCCATCCATATAAAAGAACTGCCAAGATGGCACAGAGTGCAAAACCAGGAGGGATGGTGGAAAAGCCCCTTCTGGAATACAGCACTATTCACTGCACAGGTAAGAAGCTGTGGGGATTGCACTTCCAAGTACTAGATGGCTGGTTTCTTACCTTGAGACTGGAGACTGGAGAGGAAAAGAAACATGGATTTTCAGGCACTCTACCTAAAACTGGAACAAGAGTCCAACGTGCCGTGTGCCGCACAAAATTGATCACTGTCACTTTACATTCCCACCAAGGTCTCACTGCTCCTACCCAGAGAGGAGGCAAAACCAGGTATTATAAGGGGAACTTGTGAACAGAAAACAAACCATTACAGAGCAAGCTACCCTTCCCTATTAGCAATGCTTTATCCATCTATTCATCCTAGTGGTCTTCACAAAAAACCCCTTATTTTTAAGTGACACAGAACTTGAGTACCACGGGGAGGTTCCCTGACACCTCCTCAGCAGCCACACACAAACCTCAAGCCCCTAAGCTGGAATTGCAGTGAGCTCATGCATTAAAATCCCAGAATATTCTGAGTTGGATGGGACCCAGAAGGATCATCAAATCTTACTCTTAAGTTTTCTTGCACCTGCCACACAAACATCTGCATTTACTGCCCATTCTGCTTGTTTTATCCTCATTTTTGTCTCTACTCAGCACTTAAGAAGAGGAGGAAAGGAAAGGAATAGAAAAGACTCAGTTATTTCTAGCAAAACTATATTTCTTTCTAGCTCAGAATGCAGCATAATTTTGTTTCCAGACTTGGCCATTTTCTCAAAGCTAATCAGCAAACTCTAACTCATTTGGGAAATTAAGTGTTAGAGCAAGAAAATATCAAAGAGCCAGCCAACGGCATTCAGCTCTTCTGCAGCATTTGCTATCATCATCCTCTTCCTCTCCAAGCATCAAAGCAATTCTTAGTGAAATTTCACTGGCAACATTTTAAAACAGAACGCACCGTGTTAATGCAAGCTTTTAATTTAATTTCTAGCATTATATATTTATATATATAAACACCCACAATTTATTGGAAGGTCGAGCCTGTCCAAAATCCTTCCTTCGAGAAGTGTTCTTCCTCAGGGAAGAAAACCACTCCAAATCACAATACCAACAGCTAAGTTGGTTTCTTTTCCACCAAAGCTATTGAAGCTTCAAAACCTAACGTCGGAGCTATTCTCTCGGCAAAATTTTAAGCAATTAACTGCATTACCTGGTGCTGCCACGAGATGTCAGGGAGCAATAGAGAAAAATTAGTTGTGGCTGCCCTAAATCACGGAGCTGGCGTTGTAAAGGGGAGGTAACAGCCACCCGGCCATGGCAGCTCTGACAGCGATGTCCACATGATTCCACCCCTATTCACTGCGACGTGTCTTATCACACCGTAACATCTTACATGCAGGGAGTCTTCTTTCAAACAAACACCCCCAGGTTCTGAGAGCGTCGTCGGGGGACGGAAGGAAAGAAAGAAAATCAAGCTTGGTTTTCTGAAGCTGGAAATTCAAAAGAAAAACCCTAAGGTAATGTAACAGCATTATGTAGGTCTTAAAGGCACACGGCTCAGAAACACCCAGCTTCCAACACTAAGATCAGCCCTGCTTTGTGCACATGTAACAATATTTTTACGTACTGCTGTCTTCTCCCTTTTAATTATCACGCTGTTGGCAGCAAAATTTTACACACTTGATTCAGAATCCCCACCCTCTCCAAATCCTGTTTCAGTGATGAATAAAATGCAGAAGGATGCATTAGAGGCTCTATAGCAGACACACTGTTCTTGCCAAAATTGAAGAGTCTCTTCAAGTCACTCTGTAGCAGAGTCTGAGAGCAGGAATTGGAATATGTGATGGGGAAGAAGGGCATACAAGGTGACTGCAGCATGAGTTTGAAACCATGGATTGTTCACAGGTGGTAAAGCCACAATCGGGCTTGGATGGCAAGAAAGAAATGTTAAAAAGAGCTACCCTCTATCATCCATATGTCACCTTTCTGGAAATGCATCAGATGGCTTTTCAAATCCTACCACAGCTATTTTTTTTGTATCCCTTCAATATGATGGATACAAGGCTTGGAGCATGATGAAGTCTGTTACATGATGTAGAACACTTACACTTTCCTGTAAAGAGAGTAAAATGCTAAAATTGGTACCTTGGGTCCTTTCCAAAGTAAGATGGAAGTGTGAAAAGTCCCAAGGGAAGGGAAAAATTCCTACTTCTCTTGCAGTGCAAATCTTGTTGAGGAGCAGTCCAAGAACATGATCAAAGCTATGGCTGTTCAAATTGCACCTTTGACTCACTGATCTGTTTAAACTGTGCCTTTGACTTGCTTCAGGCAGAAAAACTTGGAGGTCCAGAGGAGAAAAATGTTTCCATGGCAGATTGAGCGGCTGAAAAACACGTGTAAGGCTTTAAGATATTCAAGGCAGAAACAGGGCTTGAAAGTGCTGATCAGGTGAGGAGAGGGAAGCCTGGCAAAGCAGCCAACAGCCTATGGCAAATTAGTTATTTTTTGTAGGAGTTCTGCATGTATGGTTTTATACATTGCATTCAATGAATACACATACACATCGACATTCAGGCACAAAAAATCTAAGGAGCTGTGTTTTGAAAGGGAAATCTGCCAGCCCTTAGGTCTTGGATTAGTGGGCAACTCCTCAGGAGGCCTGTCCCAGGACCTGGGTGATACATGAAGAGGACCAGCAGCTGGGAACACAGCTGATGCCCTGGAAACCTGTGAGCAGATGGGAACAGGAACGATGGATGTCAGCAGGGGAGCGGTGTGGGTAGCACTTTGTTCCGGATGCTTCGTGCTGAACATGGAGATTATCGGTTATGTGAGCAGCAGATATATGGCCACAGCTCCAGCTGCAGTGGATGCTCTGCTTCCCGTCATAATCCCTCTCCCAGGTGATGAGAGCAGCAGGCCCAATGCTTTCCCTTCCTCCCTGGAACATGGCACAGTTTGGAGTACAAGGTAAACAGAGCGTCAACAAAGCGGTCTGTGCCAGCCTCGGCATGAAGCACTCGGTACACGCAGCACGTGATGCAGCCCAATGAAAATTGCTTCGGAGGGCCCGAGTTCCAAATGTCTCAGTGAGGAGATGTCCCCATCCTTCTGTTAAGCCAGAACACTGAGGAAATCCCATGACACTGAAGAGCAGTTCTGCTTGTCGTGGTGGGTCTGGCTGTTGCATGCTATAAGCACAGCCACCAAGGCTGTGTATTAGTTCCACTGCACGTCAGGCAGCAGGCACTTCTGGTATCACACACTGCAAGCAGTACTGCCTCCTAAAAATTCCTTCAGGTTATGGCAGCTTGGGTGTGAAACAGGTCCTTAGGATTACAGTCTTGTTATCTGATGCCAAATGTTTTTTAGAGCTATCTTTTGTACCAAAAAAATTTGTTCTATAAACAACACTTGAAAAATCTCCCAAAATGTACTTGCATCCTTATTTATTTAGAAATCAGTGAGTAATTCATGAAAAAGGGCAGACAAAGGGAAGAGATGGGTACAAAAAAAGGTGCCCAGGATTATGACATATGAATGGATTTGAAGAACAAACTTTTGACTTTGAAAGACAAGACTGCACAGTAATCTTAAAGTCTTATGATGTCATTTCACTCTCTCAAATGTATATCAGCAACCACAGGAGAGATTAGTGGTTCAGAGCCTCACCACAGAGATCCAGGCACAGACCTGCTGAGTTTGCAGTGGGCTTTTTCACATAAATGGCTTTAGCCTTGCATAGGAGAGCAGGAGGCTGTGTGAAGGCATCAGATGAGACTCCATGTAAAACCAGTAACTTGAATGAAAGGCAAAGCCTGGAGAGCTGTGCTGGAGGGCCTATCACAGCTGCAAAGGAGGCTGTCAGGGCACACCCCAAATCCTTCAAAAACTTGAACTTATTTGATAGACTGAGGAAAAAAAACACTTAAAAAAAAAGCCCTCGAGTTTGTTAGTGCCCAGTATACTTCCAGACACCGTCCATCTCTCTAGCCAAATGCAGGGCAGGCTAATCGTGCCCTGCAACTGCAGACACCAAAAGGCGTTTGTGTTTCCAGCTCTTACTGTCAGCATTTGAGTTTGATAGAATCAGGTCAAAATCAGTCTCTCTCAGTGTGACGTAATGCAGACTTCTGGATCCCACCCCGCTCACCAAGATGTGAGACCTCATTCTCCCTTCCCACAGTCAAGCTCTTAAAAACTGCCAGAGAAGTCCTTGTGCTGTAGATTGACATACCAGCAAAAAACCCTCAAACATTAGGTACTGAGATCATTTTCAGAGAGGGGCAGCACATTTCCTATCACCACAGAACAAAATAATAGAAATGGATAATGTGTCAGAACAGGCAGGTACCTTAACTTAGAACCATTTAAGTTAACTGCAGTCCCAAAAACTATTAAAAGCCAGTACAAATCTTGATGTACTGGCTTATCATGTTGTAAATAGAAACAGAGTAAACAGAATGTGGTATCCTCCTTTCCTAGTTTTGGCTCCAACAGAAGCACTTGGTGGTGTGCACTGTCACAAACTCTTCTCCATCCTCCTTCTCAGGCAGATTATGCAAGTCAGAAGGTCAGGGGGATACATAATTTTGCCAAATCCATCAGTGCTGAGAGCAATCTTAGCTAAAAAAGACCCAGGATCTTCTGACACAATGAAATGCCTTCAGAAAACAGAACTTCAGACCCATAAGGGCTCCTGTATTCCCAAGTGGTTCAAGCAGAGTGGGCTAACACAGTAAGGACATGGGTTAAAGGAAAGCACTGAGGTTGTCTCCAGAAATGGATCTGCACATATTCCAATCAGCGAGGTCTTTTAATTGACGAAAGCTTCCTGTAAATTGAAGGGGCTGCACAGAAATGTCAACAAGGCCGATTAAAGCTTCAGCATATCTCCTAGAATTTACTCGGGGAAAGCAAAGACCAATCCAGTCCTAAATTACAAAAACAAAGTCGCAAATCAGTCTGAAATCCAGGTTGGAAAAGTCAGCTGGCTTTGGCACCGGGAAAACACAGTCATTAAAGCACAAGCGCCGCAGCTCTGCGCATTTGCCGCTCCAGTCAGTCTGAATCCCTGTGACAGCAGCGAGCGGCTGCTGATTGCCACCAGCTAATTATAGCGCTGGGCTCACGGCAGGGCGGCCGCTGCTGGCTGCTGGGGCGGTGTGAAGGCAGCAGCTCCGTGACACATTCACCAGCAGCTCTCCAAAAATGACCCGCTCCCGCCCGCCTCCATTTCACAGCCACCGTTTAATCGCCGACCGCGCTGGGAGCGGCGCAGGAGCCATCACCAGCCCTCGGAGTGCTGGCCCATCACAGCTTCTCCAGCCCCATGTCCTCGCAGCTGTGCTGTGCTGACAGGAGCACCTGGCCCTTCTGGATGTATGAAAGCCCAGGGCAAGACCTTATGGCATGGGGAAAGGGACATATATTCCAACTCACTCCAGATCTGGGGAATGTTTCGGAGGAAGTGGAGCCAGAGCTGTTGGAGCCAGCAGGGCACCTGCTGCCTGCAGCAGTCTCCACAGGAAGGCAGGTGACCATAGGGCAGCTCAGCTACCAGGCTGCGCCCACTTCCCTGGAGCACTGGCCACGAAACAATAACTGCTGCACATTTATTCTCTGACCCCCACTGTTTCACAAGAATGAGAAGCAAAATAAAACTGGGAGGTTATTCCTCAAATGTTTCCCTTGACCTGGAGAAAGCAACAGCTTGCTATGGACTTCCTGCTGGCCTGCCCTCGGTCAAAGCAACCGAAAGGGCTGCTGCATGTATTTCCATCTCAGAGTTGTTTACAGAGTTTTGTCCTTCCCTCAGGCACTTTCCTTCCCAGTATTAGCAGCGATGTGTGAAGATACTTTGGTATCAGTACCCTTTTCCTGGAAGTGTTCCAGTCCACCAGCCCCAGCAACAGCTCTGAAGGGCAGCATTAGCCACAGCCTCTGCACTTCTCATCCCGTACAGGTCTCCCAGGTTCCTCCCCATGCAGAGCCAGGCAACAAGGCACACATGGATTTGCAGCTTGACTCTGCCAGAGTATCTCTGTAAGACTCATATTTAACAAGAAGAGTGTTTTCCCTGTACTTATGATAACCAGGCAACCAAAATGATGCCACGCAACCTTAAACATTAAAGACTGCAGAACAAGACAATTCTAAAGAGATGCTTAACATAAAATCAGTGCTAAGTAGATGGGGAAACAGGGATGAGGAAGGAATGAAAAACGAAGCCAGCAAGATAGCACATCTTAGTTACTTTTCTGTCCACGCAATTTGCCTCTCTTGGAATCAATTCTAGTTGCACCTAAACTAAATCTGATCAAAGCTGCCGTAATAATTTGTATACTTAAAGTATAAACTCATCAGTAAGAATGAAACGCAGTCAGCTCATCAAATGCTTCTCATTATTACAGTCTTTCACAGCAGGAGCCTGCATCTCCCATCCCTGCAGACATCTGCTGTGATCATCAGAAACCCAAAGAGAAAGCGGCACGAAGATTCCCTTCTCAGGATTATTTCAGTTTGAGCACTTCTCGGTGCCACACACCCCATCTCCATTCTCCCCAGCTGTCGCACATGGAGAAGTGCAAAAGTACTATGAAAAGAACCTACTGCAAAACCCACACACTGGCAAGGGATTTGGGGACCTACATAGCACTTGAACCTCCATTTGCCTCCAGTCTGTGGAATAATTTAGCTTTCAAGTCTATGAGGCCTTTTAACATGGGAGCTTTCAATGCCAATCTTCCTGAATGCCAGCACCTAGTTGAATGTTTTTGAACATTTGAAGCCAGGAGTACAGCCATTCAAATGTCAGCTACTTCCCAGCTTCCAAAATCCTTATGTTTATGACTGATTTACACTTCTCTTCATGATTTTTATCTCATACGAAGATTTCCATGTGAGGAACCTGCACTGACACCCGCATTGTTTTGGACAATCACTCACTGTTGCAACTTGACAACAAATCAAACTGAAGAGAGTACACCAGCAGCCCCTGAGTTTTCACTTCTGCAGGAAAGCCCCAGACAACTCTGTATGAAAATATTTTTACAGTTTTTACTTCATGTATAGCCACAGTTCTTTGGATGCTGCATTCACAGATGTTCCCATGAGCAACCAAGGAAGCACAGTCTTGATGAAACCAGCAACAAATGGAGGACCCACATGGGTGTCATTATGGGACACTGTAAAAGCAAAATGAGATGTCAAGCAGGTGGCCTGCTTTTTTTTTTTCTTGCTCTTGGTTCTGTTCCCTATTAACATTAGTGAAGGAGAGGAAGAAGTAGAGGACATGCTTATTAAAATCGGCAGCACACGAGTCTGGAAGGAACGCAATTACACCAGAGGACAAGATTATATGAGATTATTTCATCATTTGAAGACATGCTTTGATAGACATGCCAGAAGTATAGTTACTACAGGCACACAGGAGCAACCAACTGTACAAAGAGAGGTTGGGGAAAACTGTTCAGACTGCTCAGCAACAGCTCTTCAGAGGAAGATCTGGGGTGTAGCAGGCTGAAAGGGGAACATGCTTTGGTGAAGTCATACTGTTATGAAAGCTGAACAAGCTGGGATTAATAAATACACAAGCCCACATCACCTACAGTATAAGTCATTCTTCTGCTCTGCTCAGCTTTGTAACTCCTCGGATGAAGTATTATTTCCCACACTGAGTACTTCAAGTAAATAAAAGGGGACCAAGGAAGAGAGTTCAAAAAATAGGAAAAACATCTAGAAAATAGGACTTGTCAGGAGGCATTACAGAAAATTGCATTGTTTTTATCTAGTGAGGAGAATGCTATGAGCAGGGTGATAATGGACTGCTGTGTACATAGCAACATGCTACAAAAGTCAATAGAACGATCTGTTCTCCATAACCACAGCAGATAAGGAGTAATGGGCTGAAATTGGAGCAAGAATTACTCAGATCAAACATTATAAAAACTACATATAATGATAACAAAGCACAGGAACAGATTTTATTCAGAGTTCTTCAAACACAGGGTAAATTAACTGCAGTGATGCATCACTGAAGCACTGCTGCTCATACACAGGAGCAGGCAGAGGACCTTGGCAAACTCGTGGCATTGTCCTTCCATCCCATTTTTCCCAGTTTTCCATGACTCTCAAGCTTTACAACACTAAGAGCTACAACAATATTATAACCATAAGAGCTACAACAAACCTCACAGAAGTTTACATGCATTGAGTGCCTCATTAATACCAACAATTAAATCCTAAATGGTTTGTGCTGTTCAGTCAATGTGATGGCAGGGAAGTGCCTTTTACTAAGGACATGATTCAGCTGACCTAGGATTAGCAGAAGAGGAGAAATTTCAGCCACATATCACACTCAGCCCCCAGCAGAGCCAACAGAGGCAAATACCCATGGTCAATACCCACCCTGGGACAAAGGCTGTGTCAGGGATAAGCTCTGTGCTGGCTGGGCAGGCACCCTCAGGGCTAGCTCAGGGCTTGGCTGGAATTCGGAGATTTCTTTAACAGGTAATACAGCAGGACTTGAATGTGTGCCCACCTGTGTACCCAGCCCCTCACTCAGAAACCCATAGTGACACCTCCTGATCAGGGCAGCCAGAGAAGATGCTGCACAGCACCGGCACACGAAGTCTCAGATGGATTTTACATTTCTCTTCTTGAAAGATTTTGGCTATAACCTTTACTACACAAGGGAGCAGAGCATCCCAACATGCTTCAGGGTTCTCACTGATGTCATTCCATATGGGATGTCAGAATATTTTTAGAGAAACTCTTCTCTGAAAGAGGTACCATTAGCCCTGGATCCAGAGACTTTTTTTTTTTTTAAGGACACAACTTGTGAAGCTACCAGACAGGAACAGCTCATGTAGAAACCTCACTGAACATCAGGCTTAGCTTCTTGAAAATAAGAAAAACATAACCTTTCAGATCACATTTCAGGTTTAGGGTCTGCCCATTTGCACTGGGCTTTCTCCTGGTGGAGCATGGCCTCTCTAGAAAACATTACAAAGCCAGGGCAGTGCTGCCCCACAGCTCATGGGCCTTTTGCGTGGTACAGGAGTTGTTTTCTTAACACCCCAGCATTCACTCCAGCCCCCTTGGAGCCGGGAGGGCGAGGAAGGCATACACAATTCCCCTGCTGTGGAGCACTGAGATAATTTCTTCTAATTAGAGAACTCTAAATATTTGGAAGTCAGCATCCATTATTATCCTGGAAACTTCACACGGCAATAGAAGATGGGTTGATTCTGGCAAAATTTCTTCATAGCAAGAGCATTATCAGGCAAGAACAGAGACATTTTTCTGTTTTTCAGTGCAGTAATGCCAACAGATACATTACAGACAGACAGCTCAGCTATCTCTGAGGGGGAAGAAGGGCAAACTTTTAAATGTGAAAATCCCAAATGAATTGCATTCAGATTCCCCCCTCCTCTCATGGATGAGCCTGTGAAAAAGATTTCTGATAAAAATGGCACAGAACATCAACTGAAAAACAACCATGAATTCATATTCAGCTGTGTCTTTCAGATGTCAACACAACTTATGTGACTTCTCTTTCCTGAAACGGCTTTGGGAGATAGGAACAGAGAAAGGAGAAAAAAGAGAAAAGGGAAAAATAAATTGTCCTGGAATTGACTTTGGGAACAAATGCTACATCAGCTGGAAGAAAGCCAAACTTGAGTTGAATAGCACTTTGCTATATTCAACTCTACAGATTTTTCTGACTGGAGATGGCTCCACTCAAGGACATTGCCATAGTAATTGGGAACATGCTGACATCTGCATCAGAGGCTCAGTCTAGTCAGAAGTCAAAGCATGAGAAAGAGGCAGTGAGATTACCCTCAAGGATCTAGAAAGCTTGCAGTCAGGACAGCATTTTGGGGAAGGTTGCCTGTTTAACTTCAAAATGTCTTCCTAAGCTTGCTGAAAATATTGGGAAACAGAAAGCTGATCCTTTACCCAAACACTTGTCTCAGAGCAAACCCAAGCTACCCACTTCACTCAATTAGAAGGTAGTTAATTCACAGGCTTTGCTCAGGCAGTACCACAGACTGTATTTGTTGGTCTGTTGCTGGGACACGGTGATTCCTTCACCTGTTTATCAATTTTCACAGGCCACAATATCACAGAATGAACTAGGATGGAAAACACCTTTAAGATCATCTAGTCCAACCTATAACCTGATGCCTCCTCATCAACGAAACCATGGCACTGAGTGCCATGTCCTGTCTTTTTTCAAACATGTCCAGGGACGGTGGCTCCACCATCTCCCTGGGCAGAGGATTCCAGTGGGCAGGTCTAGTTATGGTTGAAAGATTAACTTTCAAATAGCAAAATTCCTATATGAGAGAAAACCAGAAGGCCTAACAAATAACAATTTCAGTCACGCTCTCTTCTTGCCATCAATTTGCCCAGTGCTGGGAGAAGCAGAAAGGGAAGATGCAAAACAGCGATGATGCACAGATTTGTGAAAAATTGCTCATCAATCCAAACCCCAATATGCAGCAGGGCCAAGAGGAATTTAATCTCAAATGAAAAATGTCCAGTCACCAGCACATGAAATTGCTTCACAAGAAGTGACATTTCCAGTTGCAGACTGTGTTCTGCTTAGACACATAAAATCCATTGTATTCCTCTTCCCCTTGGTATGCAGGGCACACATCAATGGGAATTGCTGCTGCAGAAGCTCATTTGCTCTCAGGGTTGAAGGTGATCACATTCCTCCTAATTATGTAAGAAAATTCCACTGACACGGTGATTGTTGCAAAAGAACAAATGTGTTATGCATGGGAACAGCAGTGCTTTGGGACTTCAGCAGATCACCCTACTCTGTTCAGAGGATGCTGGGACCTCTCTTTCTGATACTCAGCTCCAAATGCATCAGGCACCAAATAGACCCAGCTGCTATTTCTGCCTTGCCTCACTTGCTGTGATGTGGTTTCCTTTCAGTTTCCTTCCCTGAATCCATCACTGATGAAGGAAAAGAGGTAACAGGATTTACTGCATGGTTGTTCTAGCTCTGCATACAGGATCCACATTCCCACTAGAACACAGTAAATAACAGGTTTTCTGTTATTTTTCTCTTTGTTTTGAAATTAGAAGGCACATTTATTCATTCATAGCCCAGGAAGATAAGGGCTTGCTCTGCCATCACGTGTGTTGCTTTAGCATGGCTTCAGGATACAGTATTCACTGAATTTGTTTTGAAACAGGCCTTCATGCAAAATGTTCTTAAAGTATAAGAATTTCCTCTTTTCCTAATATTGGCAGCAACACAGGCAGTATCCCGCAACACTCATCATACCAAAAGGTGGTGAAACTCAAGAAGAAAGCAAGACTTTGCTTCCAGCACATACCAAAAGAACATGGGAACTGGGATGGAGAAAACAGTTTTCTTTAGGAATATAGCCAGGAGTTTGTAACTGACCCTGTCTCTACCTGTGACTGTCTAAACCAAGAATTAGATCTTTGTCTTCCAGGACAAGTGGGCAGATAGTGGGGAGGCTCAGAGGAAAACAGTAGCACAGTACAAGAAATTGGCATCTTCATTCATGTCACGGTGCTCCCTGGGATACCAAGGTAGGAGCTGCTTCGTCCTGCTCCTGACTTGGCTCACACAAATGGTCAGGCACTCACCCTGGCCAGAGTCCAGCAACCTCCTCCTGATCTTCATTTTCCTCACCTAAAAGAGTTTGGCACCACATGAGTTTAAGTGCAGAGAGGGTTTGTAGGCAGCCGTGCAGATGACCCTGAAGCAATCAAAACCAGCCACAAACCTTTCCTGAGCAAACCACACTTGCTCTTGCAGTGTTACATTTTCTTTGCTGTCTCCATCAGGGACTGATTCGACCTGACATATGACCTGCAATCCTCACAAAATTGCCTTTTCTCTGTTCTGCATTTTCCTTTCAGGGTGACTGCCTGATCTCACCTTTACACAGGAGTCTCCAAGGGCAGAGGGCAAAAGGGAACTGCAGGAAGGATGGAGGAGAGAAAAGTCACACCAGCATGTGGACAGCAGCAGAGCAGCTGACAGCAGAACAGTCAGACCTTTCTCTCGCTGCTGGGGACAACTCACATGGCAGAAGGTGAAAGTTGGTGCTGTTGAACCTTACATTAATCACTGGCTGCCGGGAGAGGAGCTGGACTAGCCTGGCCCTGACAGTGTGGAGCACAAGGAATCGCTCAAGGGCACTGGTCTCTCCTGCCATGGGGATGTGCTGCATCAGCAGTCCTGAAAACGGGACCATGGTACAACAGACTTGAAAGCTGCTGCAGTTAAAGCAAGGAAGGATGTAAAATGACAGGATGTAAAACCAGCACTCTTCACTCCTCAGAAAACCACAGAGCAAACCCAGGAGATCTTGAACAGGAAGGTACTCAAGAATTCAGTAACAAAATTACCTCATAATGTTAAAACGTCTTTCCTTCTCCCCGCAGGCTGCTGCTGTCTGACCAGCAGAGCAGGCGAGGACACTGCACTCGTCGGCACATCCCCTCAGCACTGAGGATGCACCACTGCATCATTTTAGGAGCATGTCAGGTCTCAAACAAGCAGCCTTTTAGATTCAGAGCAAAACCAGCCTTTTCGGTTCAAAACATCAGCACTTTAGGAGCTTCTCATTCGTGGGTTTCCAAGAGCATGTGCCATTCCCTAAAAAGCTGAGCTGGCTATTGCTTCGGAGGCAGCTCTGCACAGGCCATACTCCCACAATGTACTTCACATTTCTCTGCCCACATGAAACCCCCCCCTCAGCCTGGAAGAGGGCAGGCACCAGAGGCTCTCAATGCAGCTCTCTGTTTCCTAATGCAACATTTCACAGCCAAAAATAAACCAGCCCCAAACAACTCACTGGTTTATAGGTACTGCACATCCTATCTGTTTCATCATCTAAAGCCAAGCTCCGTGCTGCAGAAATAGTTACGCCTTGAAAGAGGAAGGTTCACTGGGGTAAAGAAATGCAAAGGAAAATTAAAGAGGGCAGGGGCTCTTGTAAGGAAAGCACTCTGGCACGTCTCCTCCTCGGTGGCTTGGCCCCCTGAGCAGAATACAAATGAAGAGCATCACTGACAACCCAGTCTAACATCTCAGTCCCCTTCACAAGCCATCCATTCGGCTCACGGCACAGAGACAGTGCAGGCATTGTCACAAATACACTGGGCACAAACAGACTGAGAGGGAGGCCCACAGACAAACACCACCCTATTGAGACTGAACACAGCCTTAAAAATATACTAACAGATACGGCTATTAACATGCCTGCACAGAACGGAGTATGGGCAGAGCACTCAAAGTGCTTGTTCATTCCTCATCCTCCATTTCGAGCTATAACGTCACCCTGTAATTAGCTGAAATAACCTCTATTCTGTTCAACTTCGCCACTGATGAGAGGCTCACAAGAGGCATGAATCGTCAGGAAAGGTTTAAAAATACACCCAAATTTAACAGCAATGACAAGAGAGATAAAGCACTTGCTTTTTCTTTATGTTTTGGGTTTCTTTTATTTTTAATCTTCCAAGAGCTGATCAGCAAGGATGTCACCAGTTTGGTTTTGCAAGATAGTTCATAAGAATTAAGCGGGAATAGACTCGTCCTAAGTAGGAAGAGACTTTTCCAAAGCTTCAGTTCCAAGACAAAAGGACCATGCCACTGCAAGGAAATATATGGGCATTACATTCTTAAACAAAGGTACACTGTAGAATCCAGAAACACTTAGCTTTAAAATAGATTAAGGACAAAAGATATACCATCAAGGCAAAAGAATTAGCATAGCAGAATTTCCATAAGAAATAAAAAGTTGAGGATGTCATACATTTTTACTGACTGATCATCCTTGCAAAAAAACATGGGTGGGAACTAACTATGGGCAAAAAAGGGAGCCTACATATTAAACAGCAGATTATTCACAAAGTTTTTTTCCCCCCACCGCTGTTACTCTGTGAACATCTGATTCACTGGGCCTTTTGTGTTTTTTCTTTAATTAAACATTTCAAGCCATTCACCACATATGACTAATGAACCCTGCATATTTCATTCTTGTTTTGTGTGCAGATGGGTTATACACACAACTGTGAGCACTGTGGCTTGTGATGCATAAAAAACAAATGTAGATTCAAAAAGTCAGAAGAAAAAATCAAATCTAATGCAGTTTCAGAAGCTTGTGAGAAAAATACAGTCTGAGCACTAGGAGAGCTCAGGCTGTCAGAGTGCCAGGAAAACCTCCAAGACTCGTGTATGAAGATGTAAAAGATAAATACACTGGGATAACAAAATCATTATAGGCAGGATTTGTTCTTATGAAGAAAACGATGGGCTGCACAGGAGCAGCAAACTGTTCTCAAGCCCAGCCCATGCTCTCTAGGTGCCACATTTACACAGACTGTAATGAGAAACAAAGGCTTGATTAAGCTTTTTATTTAAAGAAAGAGCTGATAAAACAAGAAAAAGAGAAACCCACATCTCTGGTATGCATCCTCCCTTCTGTCAGCTTTGCTTGCTCAAAAATCAAACACAGAGAAGATTAATTTATCGGTTGGAACATTAATTAAATAAATAAACAGCTTGTCACTCTGGCTTCAGAGCAAATCTAGTGGAAAATTTTTTTCCCAGGAAACCTATTTTGGGAAAGCAATAAACCACAGGGAAGGGCAAAGGCTAGAGAAAAGGCTAGAGGCATTAAAAAAACCCACCTGGAGACTCTGTGCTATTTCTGATGTTATTGAGGATTTTTTTGGGAAGCAGCCTGCAGGAGCTATACGCTCCAGCCCTCCTACAAGAGCAGCCCACAGTCCTCAGGTGCCTGGGCATCTCACTGCTCCTCCAGCCAAGCAACCACACTGCTATTCCCATCCAGACATCCATTGTCTGTGCTGTTTTTCTTCAAAAAGAACTTTTTTCCTCTATTATTTTGCTCCTGATCTATATGACTACAGAAAGGCAGAGGATTCCTCTGCAAAGATACAAACCAAAGAAGTTGTGCTTAGGCTTGATGGAATTAAATCACTGGTGAATGCTTCAGTTCAAGCTGCACCATTACAGCCCACCCCTGTGAGGAGGTGAGGAGCAGCCCTCTTCTGCTGCCAGCCGAGACTCCAAAGTGGAGAGAATTACTATACACAGCACAGAAAATGTTTCCTTTGGCAGCAGTTATGAAAATGCCATTCATCCTGTATACAGCCTGTATGCTCCAGCATAATAAAGAGAGTGATTGAACAGTCTTTTAAGAAGTTTACTGGGTCACATTTCTCCTGGACCAAGGCCAATGTTCCCATTATTCCCCAGTGCTGGGTGCACATCACACAAATCCTTTACTGGTCTCAACCCTTGTCTGTTACTGATGCTGACAGTGCCTGAGAACAGAAACATGAACCCTGGCATTACTTCAAGTGTAAAACATGCTCCCAGAGGTTGTCTAAGGTAAATTAATAAGCCCACCATCCTTGCTTCCTAGGTGTCCAAATAGCCAAGAGAAGAGGAGCCTGTGAACTTATACCTGTGTCATCCAGCACAGGTTTGTTCCCAGTCAGGACAGCACACACCATTCTTCAGAGGTTTGCAGCAGAATGAGAAGCAAAGTAAAATGCAGTGAGGGGTAGGATAATGGGAGAGCTTGATTATGCAAGCCATAAAAGTTAATGGCACCAGTCATACAAGGACAGATTATGCCAGGGACTATGGTTTCGCAGGGAAGTGCACTGACGGTCAGTTGTTCTTTCCAGCTAGACATTGGCACAGCTTCCCAAGGCAGCCAGTCCTCCTCTCACCACAGACGAGGAGCCACATTTTCTGAAAAACATTTAATGCAGGGTGCTGTGGGCAGGAGCCCGTGCAGGGGCACTGCTGTGCCCGCTCCACAGATGAGCTCAATGCCTTGAGACAATTGTCGCCTTTCCCTGGTCTCAATACTAAGAACCAAACACGGTTAAGGGGAAAAAAGGGTTTTTACTTTGGTATTTATTTAAGTATCCTTAGGTGCAGCACTCTGTCCCGGCGGAATGCACCGAAATGCACCCCAAAATTAGTTTATCCAGCACTCAAAAAGTACACACTATTATAGGTTTTGTAAATTAGTACATCTATGAAAGATTCCCCAATAAGAGGCTTGAGTGAACCTCTCGCCCTGAGGAACTTTTTTCTTGGATGGGCTTATTTTAGTTTATAGAATGTGCTTTAAAGAGGACTTTGGTGTCTGGGGCTTTTTGACTCTTAACTGCGAGGTTTCCAAGATGTTTGGTCTCCTGCCTTAACGGGATATTGGGTCTCAGCTGGGTTATTGGACTTATAGGAATTTTAAGTATGTGGGCTAAAGACACTAAGAATACATAAAAGCTATATAAAAGGGTATATAAAAGGGGTATAAAAGAAAAGGCAAAAAATCATCATGGCATCACAATCACCTGCTGCATTCAGGGGTTCTCCTGAGAACCAGCAAAACACAGAGACATCAACAGCTGCACAATCACTGTCTGAAGCTCTCTAGGTCAACAGGAATTGCTGGTAAGCAATTTATCTTTTGCAAAATGAAGCAATTTCTTACAAAAGAAGGAAAACTGGAACAAAACAACTAATTTTTCCTTCCCCTTAGCTGGAGATTGGATTTCCTGCCTGATTAACCTATACGTCTTCTAGAAAAGTTCTTTCCTGCTTTTTTTTTTAATGATTCAAACATTATTTTAAGACTAGTTTAATATTTTAGTTCTTGGGGTACTAGTACTTAAGCAAATCTCATCAAGAGCCACATTACAACAAGCATTTCCATAAACTGAGGGTAGTAAAGCTCTAGAGAATGCCCTGTGCACACTGGGAATGAGCAGCAGTCACGCATCCAGAGGATGGTGGGAGCAAAGAAATGACCATAAAACCCAGCCTCTGATTCATCCAGCCTTCCCCTGCACAGTATCCCAGCTGGCTCACTCTGGGCATCGTGGGCAGAGAAGAAATTGCAACACAGCTCCTTCAGGAGTGCTTTGCTGCACACTTGCTTTAGTGGCTCTGCAAGGCAGAGTGGCTTCCCCAGCCCAGGTGTGAGCACACAAGACCTCGGCTGGGCCAGAGAGCTGTCCCTGAATAAGCAGAAGACACCCATGGAAGGTAAAGACTCTGCAGGACACAAGATAAACAGGCACAGAGGTACATTTGCAAAGCCTGGCGAAGACTTTCACTCCTCACTCCTATTAGACTAATGGGCACAAGCACAAGGAGGTATTCTTTATGCTGCCTGGATCTGGATAATTCTGCCCAGAAGGTCCATCTCTGGCAACTGAAAATCATTTCAGATGTAAAAGCAAAGACGGGAAAGCAAGGGGGAAAATAGCAGAAAAAGAAAAGAGGGAAAGAGCCTTTGAGTGTCCTCTATTAATAATGTTAAAAAGTCCAAATAGCTTCATTTCAGACCCAAGGCATAATTTACTGTGTAGTAATAGCACTGCCACGGTACTTATCACAAAGAGCCATTTTGTACCAGTGAAATGTGCCCTTGGAGGCATTACTGAAAAGCCTGCAGGACAGGAGGCTCACTTTCTTGTCTTGCAGAAACTTTCAGCCTGTGAGCCTTTAACTGAGGTAGCTGTGCACAAGCTTAGCAAAATTATGTGCCCTCTTTTGCTGATGCTCTTGCAGGGGCTGTAAATCAGCAGTGCACACACTTGACAAACACCTCACCTAATACCAGAGAGGCAAACGAGCAGGACCTGCTTTTGCAAAAGGCCACGAGCTGCTGAGAGCAGCAAAGCAAGGACATTCTGACAGTGGTGCTGGTATCTCTGGAGGGCAGTGAGGTGCCCAGCTCCCACTGGGATGGCCAGTGGAAGGGGAGGCTCTCCCTCAGCATCCTTCTGCAAAAACCTCTTGGCTCATGCAGCTCCAGAACCAAAAAGCCTCCTTTCCTGTCTTCTGCACAAGCAAGGAGCAACTTGGAGCCAGAGATCCCTCTACAAAGTACCCCAGAGCTTGGAGAGCTCAGCTCCAAACAGACATCCTCCCAAAGAGATTAAAAACCAGACATTTGCCTGGGCAAGAGGCAGCATGACAGATGCTTCATGGATTTTCTCACTGCTCCGAGTTACATTTTTGAGCCTCCCATAAGCTTTCCCTGCTGGGATCTCCACTGAAAACTTGGCTGTGAAGAGGCTGCAGCTGTGTGGGACTGCACTGATGCCTGGCAAAACCCCCAACTCCAGGGCAAGGATGCAAAAGCCAGAAGGAAATGTAGACACTGCACTACAGGCACTCGTGATGTGCCATTTCTCTGCTTCACACTGCAGCAGTTCAGTTCTCTGGTGCTACCAAAGGCCCACCAAACCCTGCCAACACTCTTCTTTTCTGCTTGTCCATTGGTACAACCCAACAGTGTTTCTGCAGTGCCTTCAGCAGCTGTCCCCAGAAGAAAATCCAAGCCAATTTTGACATGTCTCCCACAAAAGAGGTAATGTTAACCACACTGGGTATGCTACAGGCAACATTTATATCTGCACAGGTTTAAACGAGCAGAGTGCAGTTTCCAGTACATTACAGTAAAAATTTAAGCTTGTGACACTTGTAGGAAGGAAGGCTGGACTGATAAGTGGTGACTCAGACAAGCTGGCACGGAGGAGCAAGATGACAGAACATTTAATTAACAAATTAACTTTCTACTCTCTTAAATAATCATTACAGTCTTGCAAACATCCAAGAATACAGCATTCAATTTCTACCTACAAGGCTGCCCCTGACATTTTTCCAAGCCTCACTTCCCAGTTACCATTAAAAACAAGTTTACCTACTGCACCATCAGATGTTCTGCTGACAACAACATTCTGCTCTGAGCACTTCTTTGTAGCTGCAGGACGTATTAGCCAATTCCTCTGAGTCACTTCTAGCGGTGTCTCACTCTATCAGCAGCACCGATTTGTGTGAATGTCTGTTTGCTTGGCTGCCCTCCAACCACACCAGCTTTTCTGACTGAATCTCCTGGTCCCTTTCTGAGCAAATAGGAGTCAGGAGGCTTGCAGAAAGTCTTCTTCCTATTGGGAGGGGGACTCAGCAAAACATTCCTGGGGACTTTTTTCAGAACTGACTTGGAAGAAGGAAAGAAAAATGGACAGGAAAAAGACAGAACCATGTATATCACCCTAAGAGTCTTGACACCTTTGTCCCTTTACGAAAATCTCAACCTTCCAGATTTGGGTGGTGTGTGGAGCTAACCAGTGCTGATACCGACTGTTGCAGCACATTTCCAGAAAACACACAACTAAAAGAAGTAGCTAAAGCTACAAAAAGGCATTTTTATGTGCTAAGCTGATCCACTAAAACACTGGATCAAAAATCTTCCCAGACGATTTGAACTCCCTGTGGTGCTTTTTGGTTGCTGTCTTTTCCCCACTCCTGCACACCTTTGCTTCCCATGCTGGAAAAAAGATTTACCACTAGCAAATGTTAAGGGCTTTTGGAAGAGATTTGCCTCCTGTTTCCCAAGCTAAGCCATTTTCAAGGTCAGGCAGGCCCAAGCACCCATCTTTCTGTTTGAGCATCTGCTCTTACATCAGCCAGTCCTCAAACACAACGGTCCCAATTTCTCCAGCAGCCACCATTTGGGTAAAATAATGAGTGTCCAAATGTTTAACAACCAGATGGGAGCATCAGCTCCAGACACCATTGGGTCAGGTCCCTTGGGTTGGGACCCTTCTGCCTCCCTTGCAGAAGCAAATCACCTATTACCTACACAGGGACTGGTAACAGGCGTTTAACTGTAATTAACAGTTTGCTGAAGGGAAGACAGCGGTAGCAGGGCCAGGACACAAAGGAAAGAGAAGGTTTGCCTCCCTCCTGGGACAGGGAACCAGAAGCAGAGGTCTCCAGTGATTAAAAAGAGCAGACAGCGGCCAGTTGAAGTACCTCGGGGAGCCCTGTTGTAATAGGGAGAACGTGTCTTGGCCAGGAAAAGCAACTCTAGAAGGAGTAACTTCCCACCAGCCAGTGCTGATCGTAAAAGCCCTGATGGACACACAGCAGGGAAAATAGGAAGCAATCCCGTCTCTCCTCCGTTTCCTCCAGGGCATGCCTTCCATCCTCCGCGTCTCAGCGCCCTGCGAACGCTTCCTCCCCGGAGCTACGGGCTTGCTTACCGCATTACCATCAGCAGGAAAATCTGGGTTGTTTATTGTCCCTCTCAGGGAGGGCGATCCCGTATTAGAAAGATTAAGGTCAGGCTGCGAGCGCGTGACGGGATAATCCGCCGCGGGCGCCGAGGGGCTGCGACAGGGACACGGCACAAAGCCGGCCCCGGGCCCAGGCCGCAGCAGCGCCCGCAGGCCCCGGCCACCCCTCGGGGCTGCTGCCCGGGCGTGCCCCACAGCCACAGAAACGACACACCGATGCCCAGTCTCCACCCAGAGCCCTGCGGGGTCTGCAGGACCTCCACGCGGGGCTGGATTTTGCTGTTAATACCCCGCCTCCTCAGCCCTTTCCCAGCAAGACGACAGTATTTCTGTCAAAGTATGCCGGCGTTGCTTTGGCATCCCTTCCATCTCCCCAGCACCGCGCAACATGCTCTCCTGTACCTTCTGAACAGCTTGTAAGCCAAGCTTCTTTTTAAAATGTTAAACAAATTACACTGGAAAAGTCATGAATTATTCCAGTGAAGAGGGGGAAACACCTTTATTTTCTGAGAACAGCAGCTGTTATTTGTGTCCTAAAGGAATAAGCAACCCTTCTGTACATTTTGGGAAAGCAGAATCGTGACTTTTAGATACTGTTATTCACCTCATGAAACTAAAGGAAATTTAATTTCATGCTGAATAAGGTAACTAAACACAGACCATATTTTAAAGCACAGCAGCATCAACAGAAAAAACCCCAAACACAAAACCCCCCAAACCAAAGACTTATTTCTTGTCCAGAATATCCCTTTACTGCTGACTCAGGGCAGAAACATCAAGCTATTCTTAACCAGCCTGGTCACGGTCATTTTCTTCAACAGCAAAGCAGAATTTAAGTTTCTGGATGCTCAACAACTGCAGTTCACAGCATTTCTAGTATTTTGCAAGCAAAGCCACAGGATTCCCCTTGCTCAGTGTCCTGACAGGAGGCCTGACAGTGCAAGAGCTCTGACAGTGCAAGAGCTGCCAGACATGCAAACCAGGCACACTGTCGGCAGCCAACACAGTGTTCAGGTATGCACAGTGTGAATCCCCTCTATGCTCGTGGTGGCTTTATTTCTTTGCTAACTGAGGGTCCCCACGCTGCTTAGATCACCCTCTTCATCATCCTTTCCTCCGCTGCCTCCACTCGCAGCGGAGACCCCAGCCCACAGCTCTGGTGCACTCAGGGGAAGCAGCGCTGATTTTTAGCAACCGTTCTCTCTCTCCTGCTCTTGTTTCACGGGTGAGCAGCAGCTTGAATGCTTGTCTTCCCTTCAGACACTTAATTGCTTGATGTACTGAGAAACTACCTCTTAAAATTGTTACACAGCTCTGTACCACTAGGTCTCCATCTCCCAGCGTCAAAACCCATCATGCACAATCAAGCCAAAGGAATCTTTAATTGTGGCATGACAAGGAAAGAAGAACCCTATCAATTAAGAAAACTGCTCATATTGCAGCAAGTTCAGAACGGTTGGTACTTTTCTTCTCAGTTTTTCTTCTTTAGAGCTAAACCCACTTTTTCCAGACCTGTCTGCTACCAATTTTCCACCAGTACCTCAAGTGAGGAAATCACTCTGTTCTTTCTCAAAAGCCCAGCTTTATCACGGCGAGGAAAAAAGAAAGTAACTCTTAGTGCGGTTTTGAAATCAGTGCAAATGCAGTTAATATCTAAATAAGGAAGCCTCATTAAGTAAATCTTTATGTCTAGAAATCCAACCTGTTGTGATTCTCCTTTTTCAATCCCCTTCCCTCCCTCCCCTCTAAGCTAGCAAAGCCAGCTAGAATGATCAGAATGATGGTGCACAACAGTTGGTGTTTGGTGCACAAAATAGCCCCTCCACTCCCAAACCACTCCCACTTCTGAGGGCTGTGGTAAGATTCTGGGCATGCCAGGTATCTGCTTAGCACCAATCTCAAGGTCAAATTTTCTTTTAAGATCCACTACCTGCAGAAAACGATGAGTTCGCTCCACCAAAGGCAACTCGAAATCCAATCATCTTCACCACGCAGAGAAATACAGGGGTGTCAAGTGAGAAAAAGGAATGGAGCCCCCTTGGAGAGAATCACAGCGACTGCTGAAATATTAATGAAGCTCTTTATTTGAGAGAGTCTAAAAAGGACTTTGAATAATGCATTGCAAGCAACGGTACATCAGCACTGGCTTTTTTATCTGAGAGGCAGCTGGCATTTTAAAAATAGACAACTTTCAACTTGATGGGGGTAGCTCACCAGTGGACGAAATTATCCACAAATGCACCATCATTTAAGAGAACAAAGCAGACAAACAAGCAGAACACAAAGAAAGTTCATTAGTACAAATGTTCTGAAGCAGTCCTCTTCTGTCAGCACAGACTTGCCCACCATAAGCCCAACATCATTATTGTTGGGTGTCTCAACATATTCTGTCCCTTAATGTCACCAGAAAAGTCTCCTTAAGCTACTCCACAAGAGGCATGGTCTGGCAAAATCTAATGATTGGCACCTGTAAACAAAAGAGATGCTCTATCCCACCCAGGCATCTCATGAATTTCCAAAACTTATACTTAAAAATAGGATTATTAGTGATACTGGCTTTTTAATCCAATAGAAGAAAAGGAAGTGGGAGAAAATGGAATTTTAATAGGAATGGGCTAGAAAGTAAGACCCTTGGAGCTTGCTCTCCTGCGCAGCTGACTGGACACGTGGAGCCCCTTGGCTTTAGGATTGCACTGAAGGCCCCACTCCCACTGCAGGAACACCTTTAGCACAGTGAACAGACCCATGGGATGCAGCCAGTGAAGCCCTTGGCTCCTTGGGGGGTTCGGTGCTCACACTTATTAACAGCAGTGTGACTGATGGACAAAGATGTTGCTGTAGCTGCCTTTGTGACAAGTCCCCCAGAAGGTGACGCAAGTTCTTCCAGCCAGAGACGCTTCCTAAGTATCCTTGATGTGCACTCCCTTTTCCTGCACAGAAAGCTTTAAAATACAGTCACACAGGTGTATCCAAAGGTGTGGGGCTGGACTTGAGGCACAGGGGTCCTTGTAGTGACAATATTCATGGCCAATGCCATTGGCACCGTTGATTTTTTGGTGAAAACACTGTGTATCTTGATGCCACCAAGAGTCACAACATTACAAAGCTGTTTGGAAAAGGGACTGACAGGAGTTTTGCATCCACACAACCAGAAATTTCCCTCCCTGCCCTCAGTACCACCTCCCCTCCCACCAGTCCCTCTGGTTCTGCTGCAGAAACCAGCCTGCAGCTTAAAGGGGTTTTATGCCATGACGGCAAGTTGAGAAGCAGCACAATGATGTCTTCCCCTATCCATTCTGAGGGGTTCTTCTATCCCAACAGAATCCCCTTTGAGACACAGTGACCCCACAAACTATCCTGCTCTCACACCATTTCCCCCTCTGCCTCCCCCCACTGAAGAGTGGGGTCAGTGAGGCAGCAGCTCCTCAGCCTGAGGCACAGGCAGCTGAAGGGGGAGCAGAGAGGGGCATGAATAGACCCCACAGTGAAGCAACAAACCCAATGATACCCCAGAAGTAAAATGTCCCAGAAAGCAAGTGCACAGGGCCATAAAACAGAATGCCCTGCCAGCCTTATCTCCTCTTTCACCTTCCTGATTTATTCTACCCAGCCACTTACATATTTTACTGGCTAAGAATTGACTGGTTGGTTACCTAAATTACCTGTTTCCCTTTGCCCTTCCACTTCTCCATTAACTTCTGCCTTCTCTTCTCTTTCTGTTAGCCCACCCCTTCTGCTTTGACATCTTTGCCTGCACAACCAAATTCTGTCACTTGTTGGTGTCCACACTTCACACAAGCAGAAACAGGCAGCCGACAGCACCAACACCCACACTCACTCCTGGCAGGTGAAGCTGCCTGAAAGAAAACCCCAAATGAAAGACAGGAGGAATTCCCACTCCAAAGGCATTACACGCTATCGTAGCCTTAGAGAAACTCTGAAAATGGTACTAGGGGGTGAGGGGCAGGGATCCCCGATGTAGCCTTGCTCCCACCCTGCACTGAGGGGTAAGCAAAGGGCTGCTGCCACACCAGAGCTGGCTGGCATCCTGAGAGCAGCAGCATTCACTGCCTGCTGCTGGAGGATAACACAGGAGCACAGGAGGCAGCCCTGGGCTCGACTTGTTTGTTTTCAAAATGAGCTTTGCCTTGCCTGGGCACGGGGGGAGACACTTGGACACCACTAACACCGCAGTGTGAGCTACACCACAGGCAGCCTGCCCGCACCACCACCTCTGGGGAATACCTGGGTGGTGCTGCCAATAATCATCTATTCACAGAGAGACTGTGCTGTCCTGGGGGAGTTTGTTGTGAATGAGATGACAGGAGAGGCACCAGCCCGCACAGAGATGTCAGGAGTGCAGCCCAGTTTGCACTCCTGACATTTCTGTGCGTGCTGGTGCCTCATCTGATGCCATTCCCCCCTGCGTCAGCATGCCGTGCACCAAGGTGTATGCTTTTGCACCTCACTTCACACTCTTATTTTCCATTTTTTCACCTCTCCTCACTCCTTCCCCTCCCTTTTTTCAATGCAATGCAGCCTTTTTTTCCTCTTTTTTTTTTTCTTTTCCCTGCACACTGCTGAATGTAGGAAAAAATCAAACCAACACAGCTGAAGGGCAGAGCAGGAGGGTGTGCAGGGTGTGCAACGCTGCCCAGGGCACAGGTGCTGATGAGGGCAGGGCAGTCGGCCACACCGAGCACGCACAGTGAATAACTGCAGCCTCATCGGGAGGGCATTACAAATCCCAGATACAGCTGGCACAGGATGGATTTAGCGTGGTTGTGCTACTCAGCATTGGTATAGACTCTCCATGCCCTGCAGCTGGATCCCCTGCCTCTGCAGTGCAGATGCCCCCTCTCTTGTTTTAGCAGTTCCCAAGAGGCAGATCCCTCCCACAACATAACTCTCCCAAAATGCTGAACAAGGACAAAAGCACAGGGAAAACAGCCTCCAGTGAGGGCTTGGATCCCCAGACTGTACCACAGACTAAAAATCCCAGCATCTGGACTTGTGACAAGCTGGGTAGAGTTTCAAATAGAGGGAGCCCTCAAAGGGGAAGGCAGGTTTTTCTAAACCAACCCAAAACCATATGGTAAACCTTTAAACTGGGTAGAGAGGCAATAAAGAGAGAGAGATGATTTCACCAGTTTTTAAAAAAATGCAAAGGGGAAGTACAAGAGCTCACGGTGTTTAGGATGAGGCATTCTCTGTGGAGCAGGTAATAAATTCAGAGGGAACCTGCTGGTTAGCCAAAGAGAAGTATTAAAAATGGGATAACTGTTTCTGCTAGAGGCATCAGAAGCAGAATGAACTCTGAACTTTGGGATTACATCCAGGATGTTCAATATCATTGCTGTTGTTAATATTTAGGTTAGATATATACACGGATACCATTTTATCATTAAGTGTTTCAACACAAACTGTTCACCATTTGTCTTCTACTCCTAAAGCTCAAAAGTGCAACCCAGGTGCTGTAGAAACACTAGCAGGTATGTCAGGAGCAAAGACATATAAAACTTGAGTAGTGTGATACTTGTGAGCAACTATGTCCCTTCATAAAGAGAGTTTCAAAACAAACAATGCTAGGGTTTTTCTTCCTTCAGATACCTACATCATCAGATTAAGTTACCTAAATTCTTCCAATTTTTCTATATGAATCATGTTTCACATATTGTTTGCTGGAACAGAAAGCACAGTAAAATCTTCTGTCTCTACAGGCCTCCTCACCTTCTCTGACCAATTTGAAATATGCACTAATAATGTGAAAATCTACATCTTACAATAGGAACCAAGTACAAAAACACTTACGTTTGACAGTCATTCTGTGGTTTTCTTGCCAGTTTCAAAGTCAGGCAAAAAATTCGTGGTTCTTTGTAACAGTGAGCCAGAGACAAGGCCAGCAGTGGATGCTGTTATGACAAGGATATTCTCCTTCCTAAGGAGGTAATGAAGGGCCTTTTCCTCTAGCAGTGCTTGCCAAACCCATACAAAAGGAACTTGCCAATTTCAGTCTGCAAAACTGATTTATGAGGTCAAAGATCTTTTTGCCTGTTTACCCGTGATATACACACAGATCTTTGAAAAGGAGAGAAAGGTACCACATTTAAACTCTGGTGTGAAGTTTCAGGAGGAAGCTGGCAGTTAACTTTGGAATCTGTGTAAGCTCTACCACCCTTACATCATTTCTTAGGTAACCGGTCATGTCCTTCAAGAAGAGATTTTATGTATGGCAGCCAGTGTGTGAGCAGCAGGCAAATTAGTCTGTGGAGTAATAGGGGAAGCAACTTCCTCATCATCCAGCTCCTGCTCTCCCCACTGGAGCAAGGGGGGAAAGAGCAGGTTCCTCCTGCTAGAGAGAAACCTGACCTGGACCAAATCCATCTGTTAGTGGCCTTCCACCCCCTCCTTTCTCATCAAGCCACTAACAAATTAATGAGCTGTTTCTCAAGAGCAGAGCTTAAGGAGGGAAGTGCAAGGGAGAGTTATCATTAAATACTTTGATCCCTTCAGCAGCTTAGGTACAAAAGCAGGTGCTCCCTCCTTTGCTGTTCTCCAGAAGGAATGCCACAGCACATGGAGAATAGGAGAACCAGAGAATACCCAGCTGCCACCTCCATCAAGGGTAAGTGCACTTGACCATTCTGCACAGCCATGTATTCCATATCTCCTGGAGAAAGTGAGGATAAACTTACCTTTCCTTCCCTTGAAAGACCAGCAATGTGTTTCTAGTCCTGTCTCCACACACAAGGTTGTTGGTGAAAATGCTTTTAAGTGGATACAGAATCTGGCTTTACCCTAGATTGAAGCTGGTTTGTGCGCATGTGCCAGGGGGAGAGGAGGAATTTCCACCGCCTGACTTGGTTTCCTCTTCTTTCTCAGGGTATTTCAGAGGCATTCCTCATGGATCTTTTCCTAACACATTGCCAGCATTTTCTGCTTATGCTCAAAAGACATACATCAGGACAGCAGGAACTATGGTCAACAGAGTGATGTAGCACTAGGAAAGTGCAAAACTCATAAGGCAAGTCGTGAGACAAATCCTTCCAGGCAGGGCTGAGAAGAAGGGTCTTCCCTTTGCTCAGCTGGCCAAGGACAATGTCTTGTCCTGACAGGATTGCCTTAGGTTACCTTCCTAAGATCTTCTGCATCATTCTCTGGGCACTTGCAGTGTGTTTTATCTACTACAGGTCATTATCCTGCTGGTGAGAATGGAAGTCAGAGGGTGGTGAGGCACTGGAAGAGTTTTCTCAGAGAAGCTGTGGCTGCCCCAGCCCTGGAAGGGTTCATGGCCAACTTGGATGGAGTTTTGAGCAACCTGGTCTAGCAGGTGGTATCCCTGCCCTTGGCAGAGGATTGGAACTAGAGGATCTTTCAGGTTCCTTCCAACCCAAACCATTCTGTGATTCCATGATTGCATCATCCCAGGACTGACACAAGCTCCAGCTGCCTCATACAAAGCAAGGACTGCTTAGCCTCTCTCCATTCAGGGGAGGGAGAAGGATTTAAATGTCAGAACTAAATGAAATGTTATCTTCTAAACTGAAAGCTTCTAGGACAGCAACAACAACAAAAAGCAAAAAAAAACAAACCCAAAGTGATGAATTTCCCATGACCGTCTGATAGTGACTTTTTCAGTAAGAAGTTTCTCACATTTTTATTCATGTTGTGTCTTAGAGTCAAGAGGAGACAGGTACCAGTATATCCTGTAAGAGTCCTCTGAAAGGCCTGATGTGCCAAATCTTAATCACGTGGCCATGTCAAGGATCTCTTGGCCTTTTCCTGCTGGCACCTGAACAAACATCCAATATAATACAGTACACAAAGCAAAGGTGGCTGTGGCAAAGCCTTGGCCACCTTAGCAGAATCAAAGTTTGGCCTCCACAGACTGTTTAAGATCACAGCTTTCTGCATTCACGCTTTTCCCCTGCCCCCTTGGAGATGTGCCCATTGCTACAGATGAAAACCAGGTCGAAGCATAGGGGATGCTGCCAGCCCAGTGTCAGGAAGAAATTTTACCAGAACATGATCTCTGTAAGGCAGCCACTTTCTGACACATCCCCCTCTCCTCTTTGGCCTTTTGCCTATCATGGTACCCAAGTATTTTAGTGCCAGAGCAAAGCTAGCACAGCATAGATGGTCAAACCATCTATGATTAATTCTGGTTTTCTTCCTTCAGTTTTGCATTAGTCACTCCGTTTTCAGGCCATCCCATGGTAGAACACATGTGGTAACAAGATTACATCGTGGGCATGGCTGCTCTCTTCTGTGTATTTTCTCACACAGTACTTTCAATTACAGGATAAGCCAAAAAAAAAAAAAAAAAGAGAGAAAACTAGCAAGCACAGTGATTTTATCCAAGAAGAGGTATAATCTCAATATTATTGATCTAGCCCAACATGAACTTGATTGTCACATATGCCAAGACTTGGAATAGAGAATACCAAAAATCAGATCTCCGCAATTCCAGTGCCAGCTGTGCTTCCTCCTGGGAAGCATTCATGATGCAATCCAAAACACATATGTAGATAACACTGGCTGCTACCCCTGTGATCCTTCCTGTCCTCGCTAGCACGGGCCATCTGTTACTGCTTAGCAGGCAGCCCCACTAGACACTTGATTGGTACGACTTGCATGAAAACTATGAAGTAAACTGCTAGGAAAAATGGCATTAAGAAGTCTTTCCTTAGCAATTTACCATTTGAAAAGCGTAATTTAAACTGCACCACATAAGGTGATAAAAGAAAACAAAGCATGAGCTATGCTACAGAGCAATCTCTGTCCCTACATGATACCCACTCCGGGGGAAGGAGAAGTGGGAAACAGAAATCATGCTGTGGCTAACCTGAAAATTCTCTCTGCCTAAAAGCAGCATGGTCCAGGAATGCCAGTGAAATTAATTACCTTCTGCCGAGTCCCTGCTGAGCCCTTTGCCCTCTTGTTCACCAAGCCATAGGAGAGGATAAGAACAAAACAGTGACTGCCCTAAGTGATTCTGCTCTGCTCTCAGCCTGACCAGCTGGGCAATAGCCATTACAGGGGATTTTAGATAGAGCTGCACACGGCCATCAGAAGAAAACCAGGCTGTCATTCACCCACTCAGATTCAGGATGCATGCTAGGAAGAATGATCACATCTTTCCATGAGCTGTCACCGCCTACACACACCAAACACCAAAATACACCTTAATACAGGCTAGTGAAAAGCCTTAATTTAACTCTGACACAAAACCAAGAGCAGCTGGCATTAACTTCTTCCAGAAGGGTCTCACTGGGGTGTGGGAGAAAGCACAGGCTACAGAACAGGCTCTCAGCATGAACAAACTCCCTTCCACTTGAAGAAATCCCCAAATTAAATGTTTCCTCCAAGCAGTAAGTCACCTGAAATCCTTTTCCTTGTAACCTCTTTTAGCCTCAAATGGCAGCTTGGGAAGCCCACACTGTCCTTCCCAGCACAACCTCTGCCCCAGTAGGTGCTGGTGCCCTTTTCCTGTGCTAAAGCAGAATCCTGAAAGCTGCATCCCCCACACAGAGTGTTCTTTGTAGCTGTCTGATAACAATTTATCAAACAAAACTGCTAATAACTCTGTCATAATAGCCACTGCGTGGGTAAACTAGAGAGAAACCCTTCTTGAGCTAAGAAGTCCGTCCAGTTCCTAGAAGCACTTGACAATCCCACTCACAAAATCCGGCAGAATCCAAAAATGACAAAATTCTGCACACTGGTCTTTAACCAGAGCTCCACATTAGCAAAATCTTCCTCCATGTCTCTATGTCTGCAGCAGGGTAAGAGTAAGCAAACCACCTTGTCCTGGAGGTCACCACTTAAACCTGATCCTGCTTGCCACACTTGGAACATACCATGGAGATAAGAGATCGCTGGCACTTAGCACAAAGAGGATGAGGACATTCTTAAGCAGGCACACCGAGTCTTCTCTCCATGGGGAAGTGTGTCAACGTGCTTGTGCCCCAGCCAAACGATCTTCCAAAATAAAGGTGGATATCCATCTACAGAAATGTGCACCTCTTTCTCTGAAGGAAAACTATCCTCCCTATGCCCTGCATGACAGGAATTTTTAGGGTTTTTTTTCTCCACAAAAGGGCTTGCCTGATCTAGGAAGTCAGGAAAGTTGAGTGGATCATCCCAAGCTGTGGAAGCCCACTCACCTTGGGGCTTGCTCTCCTGCACCAGCAGCTCACCTCCCTCTCCCAAGATATTGGGCAGCTTGAAATGTTTTTTCCAGAGCATTGTCTGTACAGCTTCAGAATAAAGAGGCATCATGGTGCATCAATTTCATAGCTCAGATACAGCCAGCTGCTCCATCATAATCTGTCTCCACAAGCAGCATTCGACTTCTCAGAAGCATTCCCATCCTCTACAAGCAACATCAGGTAACCCTAAGTTTTAATTCAGTTTGCTATGCCTGCAGTCGAAATGATGCAGATGTCAAAGTGAATGCTACAACATAGTAATTTTTACAGTTAGGGACTTAAAATAATTAACTCACAGCTGTGCCACATCTTAGACATATTGCCTGACTGGCATCAGTGGCTCTGTCTATCAAATGGCCTGCCAGCTATTATTTTTTAAGGACTGCCACTGGTAAATAAATACAAAGATTTAGTTTTGCCCTAAGTAATTACACAATACTTCTTAAGAGCAGAATAAATATAACATACAGCTATCAATGTTGTAAAAAAAACCCCACCTTATCAATATACAGGGTGCATCCGGGGTCCAGTTTTTTCTGAATTTAATCCAGACAACATGCACTGTGCCATGCCCTCTGATGCCAGCCGTAACACCCAGCATTTATTCATCCACCAGCCGGCTCATGTGCGGTCTCGCACTGCACCATCTCATCAACCCTTGGATAAGCCTTTTGCTTTTGTATTCCTTCAGCTTAGGCTTTGTTTTCATAGAGGCTGCAAAACTTTAAACACAATTTTACCTCTTTTAGGGTCCATCTAAGCTTCAGTGGGACCACCACACCATTGGATCACATATCTTCTTGTAAAATGATTCTGTGCTGCAAAATCGCGGCGTAACCAAAGCAAGTCTAGAGACCAGAGGCAGAATTTAACTTTACAGAGGAAGGGGAAAAAAGTTTATCCTGTTGAGCTATCCAGCACACAAAGGAATAATAAACCCTCCCAATCTCAAGTCTATGGGAATTCTGCAGAATCCAAGCCAGAATAACTCTCTGTTTCACCAAACATGAATATTAAGCACAGGTGAGTTTCAAAAACCATTGCCTGACTGCGTAAGACAGTTTGGCCACGTTTGTTTCCCACTGCATTTAAGGAGAGCAAGATGATGTTGCAAGACATTTTACACCTTTCATATGGACTAAGCTGAGTCCACCCACATGTGCCCATCAACCAGAGCTGATGTAATTCTTCTTGAAATGTCTTTTTAGTTCATTTTCTTTTGCTTACCAGTACTGCACTAACATGTGATGTAGACCAAATTATGTTTTCAAAAGGGAAATTTTACTGCTACACAGACTTGGGCTTGGGGCACAACTGATCAAGTGGTTAATGGTACTAGAGGAAAAACTGGGTAATTGTCTGTTCTTCACTGATGAGGTGGCTCTTATTCTTATATCATTAATAACATGATTGATTGCCTAAGAGCTAAGACTTAGCATTAAATTCTTCTCTATATCCTTCAGATTTAGAGGTCTGCAATCTTAAATATTTTTCATATTTAATAGTGCTGGAAAAATAGGAATTCATTTTGGTCTAACACATGGCACGACACTGGAAAGCCAAGCACTTAATGACATTAAGAGAAGAAATTGACTAAGTGATTCAGTTACATTCTTGATCATTTGGGGATTGCATTGCTCTAGGAAACAGCCCAGGTCCTCACTTTAATACTGGATATTCTTCATGGCACTGAGATTACTCCTGTCTGGTTCCCCAGCAATCTGAGGTCAGTGAGAAGTGGGGGAAGGAACACATTAAATCTGGTACTTCTGTTAAATAATAGCCATGGTGTGGCATGCATTCTGTAGGTTTCTGTACAGCAGGGACCAGGTTTGTTTTGTGTTAAAGACTATTCCATTCAGATCATGCCAGCTCGCAGAAACTGAGGCAACTTTTCCGTATCATCCTGATCAATTCCATGAGCTGAAAATTCTCTCTACCACACACGTACCTATTTTGAGTACAAACATCTTGTCGCAAAGCAACTAGCTGTTGCTTACAAAACACAGAAGTCCTGGGAGTGGGAGGTTTTATTTTTGTCGCTGGTTTCGGTTGAAAATTACACAAGTGCTGGATGAAATACTGTTTATCACCACACTGCCTGGTCCAGCACATCTCCTGCAGTTTGTAATTTCACCGGCTGGTGAGCACAGAGGGAGAGCCCACCCTGCACCTGCCTGGCGGTGCTCTTGCTCTGGCCAGGAGGCTGCTGGCTGTCCCCTGGCTGTGGCAGGGACCACTTTGGATGGGACAAGGACCAATGGTCCTGTCTTGCACGTCCCTCTGGTGAGAACACCAGCAAACACAGCTGAGGGTGGGTGAAGTCAGAGCTGAGCAGGGGACGGAGGGCACTGAGCTGCCCTTTCCATGCTGGGAGGATGCTCAGTGAAAGCATCGCTTTGAAGTTGGAGACCAATGAGGAAAGGTTCAAAAAGGAGTATTTATTACCATAAGAAAGTATTTATCTACAACGCCATGGGCCAAAACAACAGTTGCCCCATCCTGCCGGTGAGAGTTTTGCAGGAGTGCTCTGAAAGCTGCACAGGCATCCTGCACACACTCAGTAAATGCAGCAAGGTCATGCTGCCTCCTGGAAAGGCTGTTTTGTGTGCCCAGTCCTACCTGCCATGACAGAAATAAACCTGTAAGGTCGTCTCCATGAGCTACATTATTTTTCTTTTTAAATGGTGCGACCTTGTGTCGGAAAATCCTGATTCAATCCCTTTGCATCAGCTCCTTTTTGTGAGAACAGGAAGCAAGGAATACACTGAGGGTTGGCTTGTGTGTTCCAGGAAATAATGGGGAAACATTCCTGACAGTCAGCTCCCCAGCATCTTGAGGTCCTGGTTCTTTCTTCAGGAGTTTTTAGCTCGCACTTACATAGTAAAACCAAAACCCTGAAGAGTACAGGTGATGCACAGATGGCCTATAAGTTGTGCTGGGACAAGAGAGATCAATTTAAGCCTCTAGATTATTTGACCCACACGATTTAACTCAGCAGTTTTCCTGAAGTATACTGGAAAGAGAACTCAGTTCCAGGTAACACTCGAGCTGATCTCAACATTTACAAGAAACTGCAACTTCAACTGACTCAAAGACTCAGCTATGCAAAAAAGCAGCTCTTGCATAGCATCAATGACCTGAAAACAGAGGAAATTTGGAAAAAAAAAATCTCAAAACCATGCAATAATATCAGCTGCTGGTTTCCTTTAAGACATTATTTTGCAGGTAAATTGAATCATGCTCTGTCTGCAATCAGTGCACACCACAGAGCAATAAATGCTACATCCAGCACACGGCAGCTGCACCAGTGAAAATGAACCCAGCCATAAGGGAGAGCATCAAGGTACTGAGGGTAATCTATCTGTATTTGTTTCCTGTTTTTGTTTTCAAAGGGAAACAGAAGTGACATGCACTTAATTATGTTCCCATTCCAAGCCTAATTAGAGCCAGTTAGATGTTAAGTACTATTGAAACAGGAGGATTGAGTTTCTATCTGTTCTTCTGTTAATGCATACCTGGAAAGTGTCTTCTTCATCTTAACCTATTCTTCCAAGACTGAAAGGCACAACTTGCATGACATATTTCTGGTGTGTTGACTGTCTTTTGATGCAGTGGTGACCACAGCAAGTTGTAATGAAAATGATTTGGGCAGGAGACTATCAGGGAACACAGCAAAAATCATGGATTCTCCATTGCAGGAAATTTGCAGCAATCCTGCATCTCAAATAGCTTTTGGAATTGACTTGGATGTGTTTCCATAATCTGTTATATCCTCTACCTTTTCTTTGGTTGAGGTCAGAGCAGAGCATCTGGACAGCCCAAGCAAGCTGCACACAGCCATGCACCTTTGCATTATCTTCCAGCATGGACAAAAATCCCAGTCCAGGTGTATATCCTTGCAGACTGCGTGGGCCTGCAGGCCCCAGCTCCCCACCTCTGCCACAGAATTTCACCTCTGCTTGTGCTCCAAGCCCCAGACACAACTTTGAAGCCTTAGTACTGCCCAACTGGACTGATGCAACACATGCCATGACACAACCTGTGGTGCTGTGAACTGGCCTCAGTTTCAAGTTCAGAAACAAAAAAAAAAAAAAAAATTTCAGTGCTACCTGGCATATTCAGGAAATTCTCGTTTCTTTGAAAGCTTCATTTTTTTTAGAATTTCCCAAGTCACTAAGTTTTTATCACTGAGAAGACTACCTCCAGTCAGGTTTTGATACAGCTCCCATTTACTTTCAGAAACACAAGAAATTAGCAGTTTTTCATATTCTGTTGCCAAAAAAAATGCTGAAAGGAATTTTCCAAACACTTCAAAGTTGCTTCCGGATGGAGGCCAACCCATGAGAAACTCCATCCAAATGATAACTGTTTTTAAAACTTCTCAAATGACTAAATCAGCATGGCCTAGCTGAATCTTCAGCTGCAGGAGATGTACTCAGGTCCTTGCAGTAAGAATTTCTCTTGTGCTGAGCTGCAAACGTGGTTTGCTGGTGGCATTCAGTGCAATGTGCTGTTCCTGGGTACTGCATCCTCTGAAGCAGGGCCCGTGATCCGGTCAGGAACGAGATCCTGAAGAAATTGTCAGCTTCCCTGAGAGCTTCAATGCTGCGGCAGCAGCAGGTCTGAGCTGATCACTTCTGTTCAGAGGCATTAAGGCACTGAGTGGATGTGTGGGTCAGACAGCAGGGGCTTCCTTCCCTTCCCAGTTTTAGGGAAATATAAGTGCTCCTTTTCCCATGATATTTACAGAGTTTCTTTTCTCCTCTCCTCCTTCTCTGCAGCACTTTATAACCATGCCAGCCTTTTCCTTTAGGTCTGCTCCCAAGATCCAGAGACTTCTGCAGATTAAGTCCATCACGTCATTATTCACCCCATCACATTCTCCTAGCAATGAAACATTTAAAAGGGGCCATTTTTGAATATAACAATAAAAAAATTAACATTTCAGTTTGATCCATCCAAATCCACATTCAGCCCAAACCAAACCCAACCTTTCCTCAAAGCTCTCAGCAAATATCTCACAATAATAAGTGACGGCAAGACACAATTTCAACCTTCTGCTCAGCCCAGGTTGTTGGTGAATGTGGTGAATCCTGCCTGGCTTTTGGGAGAAGGTCACTGCCAGTATCACACAGTGACCAGCCACCAACTGAACCCAGCACGGCAATTCAAGGAGATGGGAAAAGCAAGAAACAGAGAGTGAAGTGGGGCTCCTTGCTTCCTTTAAAGATTTCAGCACTGTCCCCAGAAACACAGAGATGAAAAAAGCACACTAGAAAACATCTTGCAACACACTACACAGAAATTACAGCAAAATTAGTATTAAAAACTTTAATTTCCACTCTTTTAATACAGCTCCTAAAAATCCTGTGTCCTCCTCCCAGGGCTCAAAGAACCAGCTCAGCTATGAAGTAAAGATAATCCAGTAAGACACAAGTGTGCCACGCTTCAGAGTCCCTTCAGTGCAAGGGAAATTCAAATGCTTCCCTCTCCTAACCCAGAACTGTTACAGAGACAGAACACATCAGCCATCTGCCCACCAGCGTGAGAGAGAGCTAGGATGGAAAGAAGCCTGCTCTGCCCACGTGAAGGATCTCTTCTCTGAGAGATGATTAAACGCTAATTAATAGAAATGAGCCTAAAGAAGTAACATTACACAAATAAAAATGGCCATACAGTATCTGTCATCTGCTCCCCACAGTCACTTCTGGAGTCTTGCATTTTATTCTAAAGATTCAGTCGCTGATGTTTGCAGGGCACGGAGATCAACAGGGCTGGGAAGTGCAAATTTGGTGGCTGCAGAGCGGACTCAGCACTACAGCAAAGCCAGCATCTCTGTAACAAGCGTCACTGGGCTTAAACAGCATGTGAAAGACTGAAGGAGATGTTTCTGCAAGCTCACATGCACAAAGAGCCTTTCTAGATATTCATCTATTAACTCACTGGCACGTAAATTTGTAGGACAGTTGCAACAACAGAAGAAATGATGATAAGAATCCAGAGATGGAGACAACTAACAGTACCAGGTAACCTAATTTCCCTCCCTGACAGCACAGGGAATTGATAAATAGTCACAGAATCAGAGATAAAATCAGATTATTGGATCCATTTTAAATTCCCTTGCTTTACCTACGATAATTGCCTCTGTTTCCTTGGCAAGCAAGGCTGGAACGAACCAGCATCCAAGGACTCTACTGCTGTTTTCAAGGAAAAGCGCTAACAAGGCCTTCCCAGCACTTTTCCCTAGAATGTATATTTACCCTGTTTAGGCCACACAACAGGTTGCTCAGAGCACGAGGGAATGCCAAACAGCCAAATATTTACTACACATACGGTGGTACTCTCCCACAGCCTCATGCCATTCCCCGTGAAAAACAAGGGCTCCTGCCACTGCTCGGTTATGAATGCATCCTATGCCTTCCCAAACAGAACTGAAACAGCTTCACTATCCCCTTTCACCAGTCCAAACTGACCCCTTAATGTGAGATTGTCACCATCCTCAAGCTACAGAACTGTCCTGATACAAACTCCAAGGTCAAGGGGTGGCACTTGCCAAGCTGCAAGCACAGCTCCACAAACAGAAAAGAAGGAGCATTTAGCCAATGGCAAAGTCAATTATTCCATTAAATGAGGTGTACAATGCTAATTTGTACCACAAACACACAATTTTCAGAACGTGAAAAATCCCACCCCAAACCCCACTAAACTAAGCCAAGCTGGGTACACATCCCAAGAAGGAACTTAGAAAGCTGACTCTGGAGTTATGGTTTCAAACACCACCTAGCCATTTTTCGGTTGTTTTTTAAATCCAGTTATTTATTTAGCCAACAGAGTTCACCTTGGGCTATGCTGACTAGAAAACACCATTATCTTTAATCTTTCATGTATATCATTATGGGAACAGAACAGGAAACAACTGACTTAAGGAGGCAACTGCAAGAGGTTTGTGGCTGAACAACAGAGCACTTCAAATCTGTCATGATGGGGGGATACTGAGCATTTTTGAGAGCACTGTTTTTCTGGGATTTCAGGTAACTACATATGAGTAATAACACTTCTTTCTAAAAGTATAGCAATGTTGACTTTGCAATCAAATGGAACCACCAAAAGATTGAGCAATCTAAGCCACATGGGAAAGCTAAAAATTTCCCAAAATATTTCCTTTAAAACCATCTGCTTCTTTTAAAATATGTAACATATATTTTAAAAGAATTAAAAGAAAAAAAATACAGGCATGGTAAGAGGTATTAAAAAGACCAGAAACATGCAGGAACCGGTGCAGAAGCACTGGAAAGAAGTTTTGGGGAGAAAACCAGTAATTTCAACAACCCAGCTGGACACTTATAGGGGAGATGACTAATGCCACTAGTAACTCAAAGGGACACGCAAATTTAATCCCACATTATAATGCACAGCTCAGACGGCTGCATTTGAGGATGGGTCAGGAGCTGAGCCATAAATCCGTGCTCCAGAGCAGGCCGCCACACTCGCTCTTTGTCTCGGTCATTTCCCGGAAAACAGCTTTGTGACCCCTGGAATGGTGGGGGAATGCCCCCTGCACCCCCCTGCCGCAGCCAGAGCTGCCTGTTCCAGCACCAGAGCCACTCCCAGCACCCACCAGCGACCTCCTTTTGGCGGAATTCTGAGAAGATGGAAATGGGGAGGCACTTCAAAGCAGACACCAACACTTCCCACACCTCCCATGCCAGAGGAGCACTGAGCCCATCACCCTTCATGGGGCCATCTCCAGACCCCCTGACCTCCACACCAGAGACACCACACTCCTGGAGGAACTGGCTAAAAGAAGAGGAACCATATGAAAACATGCAGTTTCAATGTCGTTTAAAATCACATCCTCACAGCCAAGCAACACTTACCTGCCCCACCACTCTCCTGCCACCTGCTTACTTCCAAAGGGTCACACCAGAATGCACAGGTCTATTTTCAAAGCAATAAGAACTCAGAAAACAAAATTACCACTAACTGCAAGTAGCTGCCTTAGTTCCAATTTTGTCACATAGCCAAAGACACGCCAAGTCCTAAGAACCTAACGTAGTCCCCAAAAACTCTGGAAGGTGCTCTTCATATCAGTGACCCACCTCGGAACACTATCTAAATGGAAACTCTACTTACACGCTTTTATCACATTAATTGACAGCAAGAAAACCCAATTCCAGCAGCACAGCACACACCAAGCACTCATTTGAGTGCCAAGTGTCGCACAGGGCCTAGGGTCAGACAGTAATCACTTTGCTATGGTGCCCATTTGGGGCAACAAGAAGCTTTTCATGGAAGACAAAACCCGTGTTCCTCAGCCATATAACTTTAAGGATGAGTGCATGCACCCTTAAAGCTCCCTCCCAAAACACATTGAGGCAGGCAGTTAATTTGGTAACAAAATATAATTAGAAAGCTGCAATGAAATATTAATTATACACATGTTTTAAGACCAAAGGTTACTTAAGTACTAGATAAATACAAGGTACTGAGGGGTGCTTCAAGGTTTCTCTCTCCTATAAAAAATTCACTTAGAATTCTAATCCAAAATTCATCTTCTCTTAAAAACAAGATAGGCTGTATCTCGGATCTCTATGCAAGCAATTTATGATACCCAAAAGGAAAAAATAAAAATAGCTAACAGCCAAGCAGAGGTTTTATCGCCTTTTTTTAATCTACTAGTTCCAAACCAGATGCATTCAGCACAGAATTCTGATTAGGAAAAAAATGGCTGTTGAATTTTTATTACTACATCCCTTAAGGACCAAAAGCGGTAACCTTAGGCATTTAATGTGTTCTATGAATAACAATACATATGAGCACATAAAAAGCTTGTTATCTCTGTTTATGGAATTTTTTTACCATGTTGATACATTCACAGAAAGAAGTTGGGAAGTATGGTGAGGGGGAGGAGAGGAAGCTATCAAGATAACAAATACCATTAAACAAAACCTATTTGGAAAGGAACAAGTTACATAGTATGAAATTTGAATGAACCATGTCTCCCCATTACGGTCCTCCAGCTCCCATGAAGTCAGTGAAGCCTCATTTAATGCTTATACTAAAAGCCTTCACCTACATACATCTGTCCCACAGAAACAAATGCAATTCTTATTTAACCCTGACAAAAAATCACTCACTGGGGGAGCATGCTGTGCACACAGATTTTCTTATTTTATAAACAATGTAAAACACAGAGAAGTCCTGCATGATGATTCAGAACATCTCACTGGATGCAAAGAAGAATCTTCTCCCCATTGCCTCATACCACAATCCATAACCACCTGACCCAACAGGCAAAGAAAGGGCTGCCACCACACACCACCCTGACACAGGATGAATTTCTGCCCTGTGTTGTATCACAACTCCATTCCCACAGCTGCAGAAAAACCCCATACAAACTGCAGCTAAGCAACACAGAGCTTTCTCCTTCAGAAATCAGCTTACAACCTCTCCAAAAAATGTGAGAAAGCCGTCAGAATAAAAATTTACAAACCAGCCATTTGTGGTGCTGGCATGGTTTCTTTCTGGTATTTAGATCAGTCCAAGAAATAATTTTTTTAAATAGTTCATCCAATAGAATCCTTCCCCTATTTTCAGCTCTGAGAATTCACAGGGACTGAAGTTGAGTTACACTGACTCTGGAGCCAGCAGCTTCTAAGAGTACAAAAATCACCCCAGAAAATAACGGAAGGGTGGTGGTGGTGGGCAGGGGGGTTTGAGGGAAGCCCATGCATCCCTCAGCTCTCAAACTTGCCTGAAAAAAAGATTAGCATACAGCCAGAGCACATCATCATGCTTCTGCTCTCCTCATGGCAAGAGCTGCATCCTGCTCCAATTTATCCTGAATGGATTCAGAGCTCAGAAAGGGGACAAAAATGTCAACTAGTTTTTGTTCTTCCTTTTAGCACAGAAGAACTGATAAAGACTTAAAATCTGCTGTCAAATACTCAGGACCTTAGTACCAAATCCTTTGCTGCCTTCTCCCACTAAGACCTGCCTAGGTTTCCCTAGGCTGGCGCCTTGAGAAACCAGATGCAGCAGCAAGCATGATTCTTCATTCTCCTTTGATCATGGCTGCAGGATTCTGTCTCCATTGATTTCCTCCTTCTTTTCCAGGCTCAAGGAAGAGGACAGAGACTTTGGCAGCCGTCAAATGTTAAGTAACTGTGGCCATGCCCTTGGAGAAGATCAGGACACACGGGAGCCTGACCCACAGTTCAGAGGAAGAGACTTAGCAGCAGAGCATCCCACCAGCACAGCCGCGTTGCTGGAGCCCAAACCAGAGCTCAGCTGTGTTATTTACCCCACGAGGTCCCAGCTGTCAACCTGGCCTGGCATCGTGACAGCCTACGGCACAAATGCCCTTAGCCAGCTGCTTGGCTCAATGTACAATTCTCTCTTTTTAAATGAGATTAGCGTTGGTGAAATGTGCTAGCTCAACGGGCGTGCTGATCTAAGTCCTCTGTTTATTCGGGCTACAGCAGATACAGAGATCACTTTTAAAGAAAGACGCAATTTTAAAAGATGTCATGAATTCGCCTGAGCTCCTGCAGTTGCTCATTCATCGCAGGATGAAGAGGGGTTTCTTACAGATCCACTGAGAACTGAGGACTGGAAAAGATGAATCTTGAAACTGTGGTAAGTATATAAACTGAGCCACCTACTTCCTTGAGACTAATGTGAAGGATCTACTTGCAAACAAAAAAACCCAACAGATGATTCCGGCTTTCTATCCGTTTCAGTCATCAGACACATCTGCTGCCTCCAAAATTATTTAAAAAGAAGCTTTGGGGGNAAAAATGTCAAACGTTATTGCCATGAATAATCAATTCTTGGTTTAGAATGCCTTTTAAAGCAGAAGGATGAAGATCTGAGTCCCTGTGTTTCACAGACACTTTCCACAGCACAAAGCTACCGACAGAGCACAGCCGGCTCCCCTGGCTCGGAAGTGACAAACGCGCCTCAGCGCGCTGTATCGATGATGGGAGGAGCAGGTCTCTCGCTGCACACAGCGGGGCCATTACCGTGTGTTGTCACCGTGTGCCATTAAAGGTCTTTAACCTGCCGATCGCCGCCGCGATACGCGGCTCCTGCCGGGGATCTGCTGAGTAACAGGCCGGGACGCCTGAAAAACCTCCAGCCCCCGGGGTCGCCTGATAAAACACGGCCGGGCTGCCAGCCAGGCAATCGAGGCAACTCAATTAATGCATCTGGGTCAGGAAAATGGTTTGCGGGAGCCTGAGCCCGGTTACGAAACGCGAGCAGCGCGGCGGGTACCGCGGCCGGGGCGAGGGCAGCCCCCGCAGCGCACAGGTACGCGCCCGGGGAACCGGGGCGGCATCCCCCGCGCCCCGCGGCTGCGGCGGGCAGTGCGGACACGGCCCGGCAGTGCGGACACGGCCCGGCCGGCCAGGGGGGCGGCGGAGAGGGGTCAAGCTATGGAGGCTCTCGGGGAGACCCCCTGCAACTTTCCCCCGCGGGGGCTCGGGGGGATGTGCTCGCCGCGACAGGAGGCAAAACCCATCATTTAAAATCCATATATATGTGTGTATGTTTATGTATGAGCGCACATATACGTGTGTGTGTGCATGCAGATCAGTATGCCAGCGGATGTGCCCCGTCCCCGCACGCCCAGCGGTGCCATCCCGGCGGAGCCGCGCTGCGGAGCCCCCGGAGCCCCCCGCCCCGGGCAGGTGGGGGCCAGGGGGTGCCGGGCCGTGTCCCGTGGTCCGTGTTTGCCCGCGCCGCGCCGCGCCGAACTCACCCAGAACACGAAGGAGTAGATGATGAGGAGGGTTTTCAGACACGTTATCACGGGTTTGGTCTCCATTCTCCTCGATGCCATAATACTGAGATCCCGGCTGCAGGCTGGGCGCGGGAGGAGGCGGAGGAGGAGGGAGGGAAGGGGGAGGGAGAAGGGAGCGGGGGGGCGGAGGGAGGTGAGCTCAGCGCCCGGCTGCCGGGGCCGCGCTCACTGCGCCTCCTGCCGCTGCCGCTGCCCGGAGACCCCCGCCCCGGGCCGCCGAGGGCAGGGCACGGGGGGCTCGAACATCATCTGCGGGGGGGCGGCCGCAGGGGTGACATTTACTGGAATTTTTCGGGGGGGCCGGGGGGGGCTTGAGGTTTCGAAAGATGAAGTGAAAGTCACCCCCCGGCCGCCCCCTTTTCTCGGGAAAGTGCTCGGAGGCGTTGCTTGGGCTGCTCAGGGGCTTGGGGATGGAGGCGCTGCATGGTCGGAGCTGCAGAGGGAATTTCCCGTACGGGAGAAAATATCTTTCAGTGTCGCGGTTAAAATGCGTGTTCCTGCGCAAGCTGCAAAGATCTGGAGACCGCAGCAAGGGCAAGTAGCACAGGTTTGACGGTGCTGGGGGTACAGCCACGCAGTCTGGGTGAGCCAGGCTGTACCTAAGGGCAAGAGCTCTGCACCGAAGCCATTTGAGGGAGCGGGTCTCCTCCAGCTCTGCGCCTGAGGCGTGCCTCTTTTGCAGCTGTAGTGCAGGTGACTGTGTGAGGACTGTAAGATCTGTGACCTATGAACGGAGCCTTACAAGAGCAGGGCGTGAAGCTGGGGTGCTGCTGGAGCCTGGCCCCTAACCTTGGCTTCATGTCAGCCTCGAATCTGTACTCTATCCTAAAACTGCTCTGGACATTGAACCCCAGCCTAAACTGATCAGAAACCTCATACTTCTGTGTCTTTGAGACCCTGGGCCTCAGCTGGAACAGACCTGGCTCAGCTCTGCCTGGAGTGACAACACACCCCGGAGAGAGCACACAGCTCCAGAGAGAGTCTGCTCCTCCTCATTGTCACCGCAGCCGCCATCCCACTGGGAAATCCAGCTAGGGATGGACTGCAGGGAAATAACCGTGTTAGTCTGGGGATGGAAAAGGAGCTGGTCCTGCAGAGCCCTGGCAGCAAAGCAGCGGTGTGGGTCTCACCAGCCTCCTCCGTGTGGGAGTGAAAAAAAAGGCTTGTGGGCTGGCTGCCTCCAGAAAAAGCATGGCCAAAATGAGGGCACACATGAGCCTTGGCAGCCCAAGACCGTGGGCAGGCATAGAGGGGATGCCTTCAGGGCTTTTTCTGTAGTTCACGTTTTGAAGGAGGTTATGTGTGCAGGGGAGTGGATGCTGGAGCCCTGCATGTCCCTCCTGAGTGGTGTGCCTCCACACTCCACAAACGGGTCTGAGCTGTACCTTTCACTGCATTAAAACCAATTTAACACCAAGCAGAGAATCTCCTCAAGCTACAAAAGTAATGTAGTTCATGCAGCTGAGGCATATCAAAGTGATAAAACAGCCTCTGCCATTTAAGAGACAGTGTTTGAAAAACAGAGAGAAAAAAATGGTTCCTGAGCAAGTGCTTTTGTAATATGCAGAAGTTTTGCCATGAAGACTGCTGCAAGATTTTGCTGCATTTAACTTATGACTTTTGGAGGTGGTTAACCTACTGTTTCCCAAAACAATGAAGGCATCACAATGATGCTTGGAGAGGGAGTATGCTGCAGGAGATACTGGGCTTTTTTTAAGCAATCACCACTTTTGTGGAAAATTCAGATGACAGGTGCATAAATCTTTATTGGCTCGGCCATTAAAATGTAAATAAGCGCACTAACTGCAAAAAATTGTATTGACACTAACAACAGTTATAAATATTCACTGTACAAAAATTACACTAAGATTTTTGACAGAAAATAGCTACAAGCAGGAGAATTCTCTTCCTTCCCCTCACACATGGGCTGTAGAAAAGATAAATGCTGCTGTCACAGCACAGGGGATGGCAGCCATTTATTTCAGTAGCTATGGTTATACTTCCCCTCCCCTTCAGGTGTTTTTAAGAAAGCGTGAAACAAACTATAATATCAATCAGAATGGATATTTTGGAAGATGCTGATTTTGACAAAGACTCACATTTTGTGCCAATAGCATGTGATTTTAGGTCACTCTGTCCTGTAGTGCCTAATTTGAGATACATCCCCTGAGTCTTCTCAGAAGGATGTGTTGGGGATCTAAACTGCTTGAGTGCCTACAAAGCCTCCCTTGATAGTGCTGTTAAAACTCAGAGGATTTTGCACCAGGGAACCAGAGACAAAACAGATGTGCAAGAAGAAAACTCCACATAAGGAAATACAGCTCCTTTCTTCACAAATGTCAGGCTCTGGAAGGCATGATGTCCTGAGAACTGAGAAACTGGGGCTCTGTGATATCTCCACCTGAACCTACAGTCTCTCAGCCTCAAAGAGGCTGTCTTTGGAGGCATCCTGAGTTGCTTTTTGGCATACAGTCAAGCAGCATATATTTTATTGGATGTAGATGCAAATTTTGGATTAAAAAATGAGAATGTCTGAACAGAGCTGAACAAAAATCTGCCTGATTACAGCAAATGCCACTAAAATATGACAAGAGCTCTGAGCTATCAAACGTTTTAGGCTTAAATGGAATTACCGAACAATTGCTAGCCTTTATGTGTGGCTTGGAAACACATCTACCTTTTAAAATTATTTTTATCATAGTTTTGCAGATTTGGGAGGGCAGATTCTCGACTGTTACTTGAACAAAATCAAAGCGAGCCTTTCTAAAGCAAAATACTTTTTCAGTTCTGTAATCCACGTTTGCAAAGTTGGGAGCAAAATTGCTCTTCACATCTCCCCACAGAGAGAACATTCTTGTAGTTATTCAAAACAGGACATTTTTGCCTAACTGTGTCATTTGAAAAATATTTCTTTAAAACACTAGCACTTTTCAGGAGATTCTTCTTCAATCTGTACGCTCCTATTTCTTCATAATCCACAGGGAATATCTTCTGTTTTAATAAGTCTGTTTGCAAAGCATCAGTCTAGAAGGAGTTCCTTCATCCCATGACATAGCATTGTACCACAGGAAGTGAAAATGAAGGCTTCCATCCTTACCTGAGGCTGACCTTGGCTATTTGATGGTTAAATAGAAGCTTTCTGGGCAAAGTGGTGGAAAAATGTAAAGGTCTCACACCTTTCTGGAATTATAGCAGGTGAGAAATGTGGTGCTTTGTTCTCTTCTTGCTATTCTGGCCTTTCCCAGATTTGCTGCGATGCTGTTGAATGTAGAGGCTGCAACCTCTGCTGTCCTTTCTTGGGCATTCAGGCTTATAATCCACACTCACTTCATCCTTCCTGGAGAGCAGATGTTTGAGGGGTTTTTTGTCCTTTTCTCATTGCCCCTGTCTCCATGTGGCCTGTCAGCAGCTATCCCACAGCCCACAGTCTGTGTCAGTCCGCTGCAGAGCAGCGACAAGCTTTGTGGCAAATGCAGGAAGCAGGAGGAAAAACAAGTGGTAATTTTGCAGCACTCACGTGTCTCAGGTGAGATCAGGTAACTCTGTACAGGTCCCACTGACACCTTACATCATAATTCAGCTCTAAGAAAGCAGAGCTCTTGCACAGCAGCCAGTTTGTCACATGGCTGGTGGCTGCATGCTTTTGGCAGATGCATCAGTGGGACCGAGCTGCCAGGCCCAGGCCCCAAAATGTGTCTTCTAAAGATGCCTCAGGCTGTACAGGTCCCCAAGGAGGAGACGTGGGGTTACAAAACCAGTGCCAGAGAACGATTTGCCAGAAAAGATCCTGTAAGGGGATGAATGTCGTGTTGACAAAATCAACCAAACTTGGAAGTAAAGGCCCAGTCTCCTGCAGCACAGGCATATGGGAGCAAATACAGACATCAGCTTCAGTAGTTTGATAACAAGTATGAGTTAGGATGTAATGCATATTGAGCACTAATTCAGCATAAAGGGCTCATGGGATGGCTCTGCAGTATTGAGATCATAGTGCCACCTCAACCTGATGGGCAAGCAGTACGTGTTTGCAGAGGAAGAAGTAGTAATGCTAGGAAACTTTCTTAAAACCTTTAGAAGGTCTTTAAGATGCTTTATAGGCAGCACATCATGCTTTATGAATTATGCTCAGTTTACTCTCTTTTATTAGACCAAAAAGAGATGTCCTTTATCCCATTTCCCTTCAGAGCAGGTAATATCTGGCTTTTATCAGTAATGTCTATACAAATAAGCTTTTCATAACTTTTCGTATTTCTCAGAAAATGCCTTGATTTAAAAGGGAAGTTTATAGCTGTTTTGTAGGCAGGTACTTCTCATGGCCTCTGATGACTTTCCTGATTACTCCAAAGGTTTGCGAAGTGTCCTCTTGAAGGGAATGGAACAGAAATGCATTGGTGACTAAGCATAACTACCACAAGAGGACAAATTAAGATCACCAGCATTTACAGAGGGAGGGTGGAGGACTTGGAAAAGATAAGAGATCAGAAAGCAGGGAAATACACAAAGAGCATATAAATATACAAAGAGCATGTCTATATTATTTCAGGAGAAGCATTATTACATCTCCAAATGACAGGAGTTTTGACACTCAGCAAGAAGAATGGAGCCATACAATTTTATTATCTTCATCTCTAGCAATAAAGTGACAATTAACCCTGCACATTTGCCAAGTCACTCAACTTAGTTTGTCACACTGTATCTTCTCTGTTTTTTTATTTTCTTTGTAGTTACGAATAGCAACACCAGATTCTCTCCTGGTGTCCCTGGAATACCTGGACATTTTCTTAAGGTCAGTAGGTAATTTATAATAACCTTGGGAGGAACTAGATAATTTCTTCTTCTGGAAAGATCAATGTGAGGGGCTAAGAAACATCTATGAGGTCCCCCTCCTCCATGGTTTTCTGTTATTTAGCTTCTGTCACACTTCTGCCAAGGAGTGTGGTTGGGCTTCACCTTAAACTGTGAACACCAAGGCATTCAGTTCTGTTTTCATATTCCTCCTTTTCCTTTCTTGACTGTGCCACTTGTTTCCGCTACATTTCCCCCTTGTCTGCTCTGAAGCAAATGCAGGCAGAACTGAGGATCTCAGCCTCTTCTCCAGCGCCAGCAGAAGTCACCCATTGTCATCGCTGGTCTGCGAGTGTTTGCATAAGAAGTAGGGGCAGGAAGGCAAATTCCAACTTTTTGTGTTCTGCAGCAATCCCCTCAACATGACAGACCCAGGGTCCTGGCTGACGTGGAGGTGTCTGTCTGCATATGGTGTGGTATTTTCTGGGCCAGGTATGACACTGGTCAGCCTGGCCACCTGCAAGGACCTGCCAGGCCTTGGACCTTGTCTCTGACAGCAGTCACGGGTAGGTGCATGGGGGAGGACCCTAACCTCTTGCCTGGGGTGCTCCTACACTTGTTGACCCAGCTGCAGACTGGATTTTTTGTGTCAGCCTTAAGAGTCCTGCAGCAAGAGTGTTCACATCCTTTCAGCAGAGACCACTCCAAACTGTTACAGTCTGCACACAGGTGTGAGAAAGCTTCATTTTCCCTGAGGCTTGCTTTTCCTTGTATGCATCTCAGGTCTAGTTCCAGAGGAAAGGAAATCATAACCTGAGTCTTGTGCAGCTATTTAAGCAGAAATGGAATTCTGGACTTCCTGAGGTTATGGACAGTGGGATGGGGAAAGCTCAGGTGTGAGACAGTTGATGGACCATGGACAACATGGATGCTGCTGAGGGAAGTCAAGGCATGGTATGTGATATTCCAAGGGACAATGTGAAAAGCACCACAGAGGCCATGGGAACACCAAGAGCTCTTTAATAAATATCTATGCTCAAGGTAAAATGAGACCATGTATACAATGAAAGGAATTTGAAGTGCACTTCATGAATTTTGAGCCAATGTGTTTTCGTGTCTGGGTTTCCTTCTCCTCCTCTAAACAATGGCTTCTCTTCATGTCTTCAGAAGACAAGATGATTGATTTTTAAAGCTGACATGTATTTTACCGCAACATGCTAGTGATGGAAAGAGAGAAAATGACAACAAATTAATAGGCAGCATGTTTTAGCAAATGGAATTATGCTGTACAAAGCAATAATATTTTTAAAAAAATTCATTACAGGTAAAGTGTATGGCAGCAAATCTTAATACAACCAAAGAAACAAGACTGAGAGTTAGAGCACATCTTGTGCCAGTGTAGGCAGAGTTCTTGATTTTTAAGGACAGCCTGTTGCATGTTGCATCTGGGTATCTGTTACATGAACACACAAAAGCTCTGGCTCCAGCTTAGAGGCCCAGCTGCTCACTGTGGAGCAGACTCCTTCCCTGTGATGCTGGGGAAGGAGGCAGACATGAACTGCTCACTCAGACCCTGCTTGGTTCTTGGATGAGCTGGGAGGTGGACGAGAGCATCTCTTCTTCCCTTGCAGAGGATCTTCTTGCTTTGTGCCCACATCCCTTCCTTCTGGAGGAGCAATCTGTTCCCTGGAGACACCCACTGCTTGTCCCTCTCCGGCTCCCTCAGTGAGCAGCCTCGTTTCCTCCACAACCATACAGCGGTGTCCTAAGCCATTGGGTGAGGAGCTCTGTTCCTCTAAGCGGAGGAGCAGCGAACAGCTGTGTCTCAGTTCGTGTCAGTCTGCCAAGCACTGCCTGTCTGACCCCTCCACACCCTCCTACCCTTCCTGGGGTCTTGGCTGCTTGGGATTGGGGCCAGCTTAGCTGAGGGGTGCAGGTGTCACTCCTTGAAGCACCATTTGGGAAGACGCTGGGAGAAGCCTTGGTGGGGATGGAATGGCTGCCCTTCTCTCCGGACGTGCTCCTAGGCCGGGCGCTCCCCTCATGCGCTGCAGCCACACTGCAGCAGCCGTGCCTGTGGCCATGCCTGTGCTCCAGACTGGCCACCCACCCGACATGGACTCAGGTCAAGGAATGCAAGAAGCTCACGCAGCTTGTTCACAAAGCCTGCCTGGCTCTGGAAACAAAGCACCATATGCTCGAGCAGCCGGAGCAACGGGACGAGCCCAAGGCAAAGGGAGCCGAGAGCAGAAGGGCGAGGGAGGTGCACAGGGAAAGCACCAGGACATCTTGCTTCATGCTCCTGCCTCCTCCTTATGGGCACTGGAGGGTAACTCGGAGGTGCCTTCTCTCCTCTCCCTGCAGCTCTGAGGGGTGCCTCCCACACTTCATTTTCTGATATCCTGCCTCTAAGGTGGCTACTCCATGGGCACCTTCCCCTTTTTACTGCTTTTGGACACCACCGCCCCCCTCCCCTTTGCCTTACAGCCTCCCCTGCTGTCTTAGCTGCAGGTGAAACCAATGGCAGGATCAGCAGCCTGGGCAGGATGAGGTCCTGTCCGTGTGCCATTGTCCCCAGCACAGAGCATGGCAGGCAAGCCCTGGTGCCACTGTCACTGACGTGTGGGGCACAGAGGGTGCCTGCGCTGCTGGCCTGTCACGCTGGGCCTGCTGCATCCAGGAGATGCACAGATTTTTAATTAACAGGGGATCAACTGGGACTTTCCTTTTTAAGGATGCTGTGTGGGGGCTGATAAAATTTTGTATTGGTTCATTGGCTTTGAAATGTGTGATTTCCACATTTATCCTTAATTGTATGTATTTGTTAACATTTCTTCTTTTCCTGGACAACTCACAGAAATATACCTGTATTAGGAGCTGAGATAAATAGTTTATTGACTCATTTGAAATATTTTCAACCGTGAATATTGAGTATTGAATACTCAATTTCGTATAGGAAAAGAAAACATAAAAACGGGGCTGCATAAACATCACCACACTGTGGAAGCAATCTCTGAAGAACCCCCTGCATTGTCCAGCTCTTCCTGGAGCTTCTGACCCGAGAATCACAGGTCAGTAGCAGAACATCCCATGTCTTCTTGCTGTCATGCTGGCCTGATGGATGAGGGATACAAAGCGTGCTTTCAGTCCCCGGGAGTCACTGCAGGCGTCCCAGTGACACTTTTGTGGAATGTCCCCTGTGGGGGAGAAGAGCTCAGCAGGTCTCTTATTCGTCACCTTGGTGCCTGAGAACCTACAGGCTTTAGAAAATGAAGTCTCTTTCTGACTCTCCTCTTCTTCCATTTCAGTGCTTTCCTTTCACCTTGCATTTTACAGTCCCCTCCAAGCCCCAGCCCAGCCTGCAGACCTGCACAGGATCTTTTGTCCCACGGAACAGGTTTAGGGGGGTTGTCATGTGGCACTTCCACGACGTACGTAAGTAAGGGAGCTCCAAGGGCTGCACAAGTCACACAAAACCAAGCTAAATTATAGACTGCCTTTCACTGGGTTCTGGTGACTTCAGAAGCACAGCAAGGGCCTCTATAACACTTATGAATTACTGACATGGTGTTATTTCTGTGCAGGAGCAGGACAATAAAGACACAGGGCGGGTGCGCCATTGGAAGTGGTACCATAGGGAAAGACTTCACCATTTCCAAGCAGGAATAAAAGAACCAGGCACACCTTTCTGGGATGTGTTCTGATGCAGTATTTGGTATTTAGTGCCTGGATAACATTACTGACCTTCAGAGCTTTGCTGGAGTCGGTAAAGTAGTATCAAATAAAATACAAGTTCGACATTTGCTTTCTCCTGAAGATTTTTCTGTCAAGCTGGGTCAACTTCTAAGTAAAGCAAGAAATCATTTTAGTCTGTCAGCACTGCAAAATTAGCCTGGTATTTGAAAATTAGTTGTATGCTTGAAAATGTTGTGGACTCTGGATTTGGCAGGCAATATTGTTTAAGATCTAATGGTATATAATTCAAAACCTGAGCCTTTCTGCTTTGCTTAGCTTACCATTATTTTAGCAAATGTTTGTTTTGGTAGGGTTTTGGGGGTTATATGAGCAAATAAAAGCACCATTATGGTATTTTTTCCAATACAGAAAATAAAAAATAAGCCAACATCCCCCCAGTTTTTTAAGCAGTAGCCATTGACACCTTTATAAAAATTCTATTATTGGCACGGAAGGAGATCATAAAGCTGGTCTGCCCAGATCTGCAGGGGAATCAAACAGATGGCAGATCCCACTGCAGTTTGGATGAAGATTTCATAGCTAGATAGACAAGAGAATATTCAAGGTCAGTGATGAGGTGAAAACGATGCCCAGATTTTCTTCAGCTAGGAGCATTTACAGCCTTTCTCACAAATTTAGAGGAAATGCACCAAACCCAGAAATTCTTTCACAACCAGGAGTAAATGCGCTCAGTGTAAGACAATATTGCAACAGGGGCAGAATGTGCTTGTTTAACTGGAATTTTTAAAATTAAAATTAGAATTAAAACCATTTTTTCCAAATTTTTGTGTGTATATGTTAGTATGTATTTTAAAAATTCTGTTAAATCTGCAGGTGGTCATACACCAGATTGTAAATAATATTATTTGTGAATTTTGGCAACCAAAATGATTCTCAAATAATGGTTATTGTTATTCAGTTAGTTCTGGGACTAACATCCATGTAGAGCTCTTGGCAGCTGATTTTTTTTTCTCTGTGCTTGTGTCTTTTATGCCCTCACAAATGTCTGAATTGAGAAGTTATGGCTTTAAATGGAAAACTTCCTCCCTGATTGGTTGTGTTCTTTTAAAAACAAAAACCCCAAGCAATTTAGTTTGTGATATACATCAGGCTCCGCTACACAGATCTGGAGGCTGTATTTCTCTCTTGTTTATGTTGTTAGTCTGGTTTTAGTTAATTTTCACTTCCAGATGTCTCTTGTGCATGTTGGGTTGTTTTTTTTTTTCTTGTGGTTAACAGGATATAAATTACCTTGATAGGATGGATCTGTTTGCTCTGTTTTATTGTTTAATTTCTGGATACGTTTTACCAAGCCTGATCCCTCATCATCACGAAATAGATTTTACTGGCTTAGAACACAGATTTTACTACAGTTATTTACTGGCACGAAATATGCACAACTCAATGAAGAATCACACTTGCTGACTGAGTGCTTGTTTTTTCTTTCATTAAAAGGGCACCAAGACCTGCTCTGGCAAGGGCTGAGTTCACCTCTCAAACCACTGAGGACCGCAAGGACTCCAGTTAGCCTGGCTGAAAGAACACAGCTGTGGGCTATTGCTGTGAATGCTGACTCCTACTTGCTAGGTTAGGATATTATCTAAGAGCAAACAATGCTAGGTGGCTTCATGTCTAGTATCTGCCTTCTGTCAGAGGCAAAGGTTTTGGTTTAACTTATTTTCAGTGAAAGAGGTGCTGTAGAGCAGCAACTTTAGACCTGCAATGGGGTCTCTGCCAAGCAAATCACTCCTGCACTGCATCATCTGCTGAATCACTTCTTGTCCTGAGGTTTCCCTCTGAGGGAGTAAAGGACAATGCCAGTGTCCAGGCAGCTCCTCCAGTTTTTTTCCCTGCAGGAGGGTCTGAAGAGGGGCGTTTGGGGTGCAGTGGTGTCACTTGTGCCTTAGTGGGCTTGAGCAGATCCCCACAACATTTCTTCAATTACAGGGGGATCAGATGCCTTTTCATGTGGGTGTTGCTGGGTTGTATAAGGCACTGCAGCTATCAAATGCTTCCTATGCTTTCCCAAAGAACCTCTGCAGGGACACTCACACCTCACACACAAGGATCACAGGGCACCTTGTACTTATCGCTGGAGGCTTTGAGATCTTGAAGAGGTGAGATCCAGAAATCTTAGAAAAAGCCTGAGAACTGGTCCTCCAAGAAGAAAATCTGAGTGGCAGGCAGAGCCCCAAGCCTGTTCTGTGCTGCCATTTCCCCACTGGTAGCACAGGGGTAACTAACATTCAACTCCAGGCCATCAAAAAGAATAGAAATGCTTCTAAAATTTTCCAAAGCTTAAAAAAAATACACAGAGTCATTACTACTGCTTCTCTAGCCCAAAAAAGGCCCTGATTCTGTGGTCTGCTCTTTGCAGTTACCAACTCTAGACAATCCTTGGTGGGACAAATCAACTTACTGCAACATTTGCTTGATTTAGGGACCAGATGCAAGTGCTTTTAGGGCACCTTCCTCCTGCTGACCAGCTCACATGAACACAGGTGGAGAAAAGCAGTCACAGAGCACATACCAACAACCAGCAGCACAGATGCACGTACCAACTGTTGTCACTGAGGTTACATATTAATGGTTATTCAGACTTGCACTGACAAACACACTATTTTTGGTTTTGTGCTAGTCAGCCGAGGTCCTGAGCTCCTGCTGATCAAGGATCATGAAGGAGATGATGCAGCAAATGAGATTTGTATGCTGAAAGTCACTCGTGCTTTGAGAGCCTGCCAAAAATAATGTTTCAGAGGGCATGTATAACACTGCCAAAATCAAGCTGATGAATGGCTGTATCACTGAATTTGGATGCAGAATGAGGGTCAAGTTCAGAACAGTCTAGCAATAGGCCATTCATGCAATCTAAGCAGGATGGGATCAGGGTATTTTGTAATCAACACTTATTAAAGCCCTGTTTTATTCCAAAGTGCAGAAGAAAGAGGGCAGAGAGAAATTAAGCCTGGAAGGTAGATGACAAGGGAAGTTTAGGGCCGTATGGTGCCAGGCTTATCTGAGTTTTTGGGAGCTCCCTCTAGTTAGGCACAATGAAACAAGAAAAGGAAATGCTGATAGTCTCTTCAGAAACCTGTATACATCCAGGAGTGTGTTCTGCAACACTGGTGTTCAGTCTTTTCTTCCAGTAGAATTGTTCATGGTTAATATTAATTCAAAACACGGGGATAAGAAGTCTGTAGATTAAATGCTGCATGCTATTTTGCCTGAAGATGTGAGGAGTTTGCATTTAAAAAACGAGGCTTAGCTCTGAAAGCATACAGCCTTGCATTCCACTTTTTTTACTAAGGAATTTTATCTTCCTGGGTAACACGCAGGTGGTACAGCAAGAAGTGCATCACTTTGTCCTGTCTAGAGAAAGGTGGCGAAGAAAAGCACAGATCAGGCACAGAGAGAGTCAGGTCTTGACTGAATACCCTCCCCTCTTAGCTTTTGCTTTTCAATTCCATTTACATTTTCCTCTTTAACCAGTAGGTGCTTGCCCATTGATTTTGGTAGAAAAAGCTTTTTTTATGACAAGTTTCTGTGGACTGAAGCCAGTTTTAACCAGTTTTAAAGTCAAGGACCTTGTGACCAAGCAGAATATCACATTCAGGTCCACCATGACAACTGCTGAGAAGACAATGCTGCCTAAAGTAACCACCAACCACAGTTCTGTTAATTGCTATTACCTCATGAAAAGTGCAGTATCATTTCTAGCACACACAAACAGCAGTGCATGGAGGTGTGTTGGGAATGTCATGGACAATTCAATTAAAATGACTGGAGGTATGGTAATTGTTGCTATAACCTCCTGTGTCTTTTGTGACCCCAGGGGTATCTTATACCTCAGTCATAAGCTCCCAGAGTGATGACAAACCACTTCAAATCCATAGAAAAAGGCCCAGTCCATGGTGTGGAATTACATCCAAATGGGAATGTAACAGGCAGATGACTAAGAAAACCACTTAATGTAAATTAGTTGTTTGTACCCAGAAACTTCATGTGAGAGAGCTCATGATGCACATGGCTCAATGGAAGACAGATACAATAGGAGAATAACAAACATGTAATTAAATAGAGTTTACGGCTGAGGCTATCAATACAAAATCATCTGCTCAGTGTTGCCATAATACCTAGCGATGGACAAATCCACCCCACTGTATCTGGACATACTGGTTTAATAGATATTTGTCAGTTCTACATCTATGCTTAGGCTACTAAATGACTCTTATGAGGCAAATTAAATCTCATGGCAGAATATTACATTAGAAACCTTAGCAGAGCCTTACAGACCCGAATAATTGCAGAGCTATTCCAAGTCACGAGTGATGATTTATACCTCCCTTTTTATTAATTTATTGCCTGCCCCTAAACTGGAGAGTTGCTCTTCAGGAAAAATGTCTTAGTTAAAATAAGAACTGAACTCCAGAAGACAGAGGACTTTGATTCAAGATAGCAAGGAGGGTAATAAGGATTGAAGAGTTGCAAGTGATATATTAGTTTGCAGCTGGAATTCAGCTCCAGCAGAAATCTTGCCAAGATACCCAATTCTCTTTCCACACTTATCTCTAGACAGCAGGGCTGGTAGCTGTCCATTTCATCCAGACAGGAGTCAGATTTTGAACCATGTACTAAATAGTTACCAGTGTCTCCATCCCCCAACCAAACAAGTCCATCTCAGTGATCGTTAAGGTCAAAGCTAGAGTGGGGCAGTGCACATAAAGAGTTTGTACTTAGCTGCATCCTTCTGCCCAGCTCCTGCTCAGGCACCTCATTCTGTGCTCCTGGTCAGGACCACACACAGCTTGTCTCTGGTAGAGGATTCCTCCTCTTCCTCACCACTGCCAGGCATCCGGCATGTGGGTCTGGACTAAGAGTGTTGGCTGCTTTGTTCCCTCATCTCCCTGTGCTTCCTCACACTCTCCCAAACACCCCCTGCCCACACAGTGAGGGTTAAGCCATGCCAGCACCAATTCCTGCAGTGTGGATTTGTCTGTGTACAAGCACTGATGAACAGTCCCTCTTCACATTTCCCTGTGAACAAACAGCAGCAACTCAAATGTTTGCTGAAACACAGAGGGATTTAAGCCTGGCTGAGCAGGACCTCTGTCTGCTTAGGCACAAATATTTGATGTAACCTTTCTCCATCATTTTCCCAGCTAATTTCCAGCTTTATGCTTAACTGATTATTTAATTGGTGATTCACTGTCAGTGTCTATGATCAAAAAACACTGATAGTCTCTAGAGGGAATTATATTTCATTCTCCCAGGCCACACTGAGGGTGATGATGTTGCAAAGCCTGGAGGGCGAAGGTCGGCCTTCATAGGAGGGAGGAAGAAGAGGTGGCTATACTTTCATTAGACAAAGAGGTCACATTTTTAAAGGTCGGATCTCTCATCCTCAATTTCCTAGCTACTATCCAACCAGTGCTTTGAAATGCATCGCTGCTCTAGCTGTAAATAACAAAACCTAAATTTAGGCTAGTTTATGAAGCAGTACTCAACACTACAGCTTTCATGGTATCTCCTCTTTTGAGACCCGTAAAAAGCAAATTTATCCCAAGAGGTGTTTCCTTACAACAGGTGTCAGATTCTCTTAGAATCCAAGATTGGAAATGAACATGTTGGCAGTGGTGAAAAGTGCTTTGTGTTTGGAGAGCAGCAAGTTAAATGCCTAGCCTGCATCCATTTATCCTGCTTCAGCTGTGCAGCCGTGCTAAAAACAGCCCAAAACACCAACAGCTTGCCTGCTTTTATGCATTCAGGTTGCCCTAATTTATAGGGCTGTATGTGCATATACATGAGCAGCTACTCTGGGTGAATGGGGAGAAGAGCTCCACCTACAAAAGCTGGAGTGTGTTTTTGGGCTGGTGCTGGCTTAGAGGGACATTGGCAAAGGTTGGTTAATGCAGCTGCAAAAAATGTGGCTCCCACGTCAGAAAATAGGACTATGATGCATTTGGAGTAGCCAGCTGTGCTTTATGAACAGGGGATGGGTAGTGCTGCTGGACAGAGTACAGCTGTATGTGCCGTGCATGGATAATGTGGAGGAAGAGCCACATGGATGGACTTGCCTTTGCCATGGTGGGCAGGCTTGCCTTTGGCATGGTCTAACCTAACCAGCTCAGTGGCCTTCTTTATAGGATTTATCAAACTGAATAATAGAGCAAACATAAATTGAAAGCAAGCATGCTGCTTGGTTTATTTACAAAGCTAATAAAAATGCAAAAAATTGAGTAATCGAATTAGGTTCTCAAGTAAAAATGAATCAATAGATTAATAGCTTCAAAGTGCTTCTGTACCAAATTAACACAATAAGCAATCAAATCAAATGATGAGGCTGTCAGTTTCACTCTCAGTCCTTGTCACTAATGAAGTTATGCTAAGAGAATCAGAGGAAGAGTTGTTTGCAGACCAGAAGTGTCTGGCATCCTACCCAAAACACTCCTTTCACTCGTCTGGGGAGCAGGGTGGGTTGCACCACCTGTGTGGTCTGGATTTAGACCCTTACCAAGCTAGAATGGGAGAGGTGAGCAATATTTCTCTTTCAACGTAAGTAGTGCTCAGCTATCCAGGTGTAAACAGGGATTCTCTCCATAACGATTTTTAAAGTCCTGTGGCTCTTTCAGGGACATGGGTGTCATTACCAGTTCCTCTGTTCATGCACACAGTTTGGGGGATAGTAGATCCACCCTCTAGCACAGGTGGGATTGTGAAATACTGCATGATGGCAGCTTTAGAACAGCTTTTGTCCTCAGCAGAACTTCCTGACTACCTCAGCAGCAGGCTGACATCATTTATTTTTATGAAGCTATGAAAGGTGTTTCTCCTTGAGCTGTACACAAACATTCATTTGTAACTAGGGGAAGAGGGTGGCAGGAGAAAGACAGAAAATACTTGGACTAAAGTCAACCTGGAAGAGGAGCAATTCAGTGAGGAGCCTGCAGCTGTGTCTGGGAGCTGGGAAAGTGCACTCTGGCCTGTGCTGGACCATCCACAGGAGCCAGAAAAGCGCCCACTGGCCCAGGCTGGATCATTCTGAATCCCCAGAGTAGAACTGTTCAGATGCCACTGGATTTACTGCTGCTGACACACAAATTAATAGGAGGCAATATGGGGAAAAATGGAGAGACCTGGAGAATATAGTGCTCAACAATTCCCAGGTAAATGTGCACTAGGAGAGGCTGAGTTTTCTGATGACCACTGTATTCCCTTCCTGAAACAAAACCAGTGAGTGCTGGGGACAAGAAGGGCTGGGTTTATCCTCTATAGAGAGATGCTGAGAAAAATGTTTCTGGATGTTTCTGTCACTAAAATATCTCACTAGGAGAGTACAAAGGCAGATACTAGTGAGTTTATCAAAAGAAAGAGCTTTCAACCCATCAGGGAGCAACAATGTGCTGTCCAAGGAATATGAAGATAAGCTACTCTAATTTCATGCTGTGTTATTTTATTCCATAAGACAAACTATTACTTGCTTTCATAAATTTATAACGGTGACCATACAAATTATGGTTTGATGTCACAGTCAGTCTCTTGGCTTAGCTAGCAGGGGAGAGGAAAAGGTAATTGCAAAATGTACAATGACAATAAAACAGTAAAGCTAGGTGGTTATGTTAGCCATTATTTCTGATGTGTGAATGTTTCTACTACAGCTAATTTTCGAGAGGAAATTGGAAATTTCTTTTAAAGAAAAATCCTTCCTGGAATCCTAATGAGGGCCAGAGAAAACGGATGGCAAAGCCTCATGGCAAGCTGGGTGAGCAGCATGAACGAGTGGTAGCAGGAAAGTTTGCTGGGATGTCACTTGTTGCTTCAAGGAGAGGGTGCCAGTCAGGGATCGACTGTGACGAGAGCAGGCATCAGCCTGGTGGTCATTGCTGGGGGAGCAGTTGGAGTCTTGCAACTATTGCATATCTTTGGATATGCAATAAACAAACAGTGCAAGAAATCAGTTCAACAACTCTTCTGAGCAGATCACTGTAAGCATCAACAAGAAATTTCTAGCAGACAGTGAGAGGAAAGCGCCCACATTGAATCTGTGTGGGTGGTTAGCAGGAGTGCAGTGACCTGCTTCTTTTGGGTATTGTTCTAAAACATTGGGAAGTCACTGAGGACAGCCTCTCTGGGACAATGGCATTGACCTTAGTAACTCTTTAAAGTGAAGATGAGCCAACAGAAGGTGGGTTGTGGTACAAAATAAGATGTTCTAGGGCATTCTGGCTATTGAAGTAGGTGCTTGTTTAACATGGCTGGGAATACTGTTATTAAAATAAATATTTGTTGCTAAGATACCCTGTTAGTTCAATAGCCTTGAAATCTAGTTTGTGTCATTAGACTGGAGGTGCAGATATTTTATAGATGTGTCATTGCAGGGATTGCAGGCAGGCCTCGGAGGCAGGGAGAGAACTCCTCAAACACTAATAAGAAATAAAACAGCTGCTAGCAGCAGCTCTGACCTGCAGGGCAAAGCCATCCTTGGAAAGCAAGCAGCTTGCAGAGTGGGAGGAAGAGCAAGAAGGAAAACAGTGGTAAGAGAGAAGGGAGAATAGGAGCAGGATGAGCCACAAGGGAAGGGAGCAAACTGCCTGGTAAATGCCACCTCATGTAGGCTTTGTTCACATCAGCCCATGAGGAGGAGTAGCTGAGGCAGAACCTGGAAATAGATGGATGGGCTGATAGCCAGAATCCCTCACCCTTACTACAGGACATGCAGGGGTTTTGCTTCAGTCTGACCCTGGACTTGTCCCATGAGCTGAGGTCCAGTCAGTGGCTGGAGCACCATAGATGTACTCCTACACTGTGTCTTCCAGAGTGGGCATTGTCCAAGCATAAACGAGCACCCAGACATTAGGTTCTTCACCCAGAGAATGGCTGGGCACTGGAACAGGCTCCCCAGGGCAGTGGTCACAGCTCCAAGCCTGACAGAGCTCAAGAGGTGTTTGGACAGCCCTGTCAGGCACATGGTGGGATTCTTGGAGCTGTCCTGTGTGGAGCCAGGAGTTGGATTTTGATGATCCTTGTGGGTCCTTTCCAACTGAGAATATTCTATGATTCTATGATCTAATTTAGGTCAGCACAAGCCTGCTTCTCGGATCTCTAGCCCGTGGTATAGAAACGTTTATTCCAGCCTTCCTAAAGCAAATTCTCTCTACTGCTTAGAGAGGGCAGAAGGTATCCCTAGAAGCTTCCAGATATTAATTCAGCTCCTTTGATTGAGCATCTTTCTTTGTCTCCATTGATAATTTAAGAAATGAGTAGGAAATGCTGGATGACTCATTCCACCAGAGGTACTGCATTTCTGAGGAGGATCAGCAGCTTTTAAAAGAAAAGGCAGTGGCATTAGCTTATCTTTTTCTTCATCTTCCATCTCACCATATAATAAGACTAGGGGGTGGAAAATGTGCCTTGAATGAAAACAGCTTTGGCTCTGTGCTTTCCTCAGCCCGAGAAGATCTGGTTTTGTCTAATATGAGAGCATGCCAACCTCAGCATGGAGGGGAGCCAGGGAGGGAGTGTGAGGAATCCTCTGTCCCTCCTGCCAGCAGGGGATCTCTCCGCAATCCTTAAAGGGGTCTAGCTCCCAAACCTCATGGGGCTCAGCAGAAAAACTAGCAAGAGGGAGTCTTGAGTCTCATCTGGGAAGCAGCAGGAGGCTCTGTTCCTTGCAATATGTCAGTAATAACAGAAGTAGTCACTGAGCAGGACTCGGGGTGTTTTGGGACAAGGCACTGAATACCTTTAACTGGAGAAATTTTGCTCTTGCCCCTTCTGCTTCTGGCTCCATCACTCTCACCTTCCAAACAGAGATGGGTGAGGGTAATCTGAGAGATTCTTTGCATGTTCAGGTGTCTATCAGAACAGGTCCCAGGGTTGTGCTGTTCCTGCTCACACAGATGAGCACCAGAAAAACCCCAGTCTGCAGATTTCCTTAACAGCAAGCACGGGAAAGCTTGAAGAAACATCACCCCTCCCTCACTAGAGACTGACTCAAAAGGGAAAGCACAAAGGAGAAAGCACTAGGGTTGAGTCCTGGTTTCAGCCACAGAAGTCCTGGGGCAATGCTGGCACACAGAGGAAATTTACCACATGTTCTCCCTATTTCTTGGTGCTTTAGCAGATGATATTAACATCTGTATTTCTCAAGTCAATGGATACAATGTCATTACAAAGGGTTTTGTCAGATGGTAACCCTTGCTGCAGCAGTTTTAGATGTTACAGCCTCCAGCTGCCCGCTCTGTCCTTCTGTTCAAAGTCACAACATTTTAAGAGTCAGCAGAAGGAGATGTGCACCCACCTACATCTGCTCCCATTCCCAGTCCTGCACACTGAGGCCTTCAGCTAACGCCGTGGATCAAAATTTGGAGCCACCAAAGAAGAGGTGACATTTCCTTCACCTTGCATTCCTAAGGGGGCGATAACCTTTGCAACTGGGAGTGAGTGACAGCTGGATCTGGTCACACATTAAAGCAGTGGCTCAAGTTTCTCAAAGCTCATGTGTGGCAGTTGGAAGCTGTGCCGGCCCTGGGAGGACTTTTCTCGCACAGTAATACAGGTGCAGTGATTTGAACAACACAGTTTGTTCTTGGGTGTGTAGCTGTGTCACCATTTCTGCTCTTTGTGCTCCTAAAGAAAGCAAAGCTATATTTTATGAGCAAGCCAAACTATCCCAGAAAACATGAACTCTTGCCAGTGTAGCTGGATCTGCACCAGAGGCTTCTGCTGACATAGTTAAGACAGTAAAGGATTATTCTGCTTTTCTCTCCCATCAACCCACCAGGCTGGAAAATATCTGTTGTAGAGAGCAGAATAAAAGCAATCACAATAGTTTGTCTTTTCTGTGGTGCTCCAATTTAAACAGGATCACATGGGCAGCATCCGTGGGTGCAGCTTTACTGCAGAGATCGATTTCAGCATCCTGAAGAATTTGACCACTGGTAATGTAGTGTGGCTTTAAAATTAGAAAGTCCAATTACAGCCAGGCTCTGTCTGCACGGCTTCTGCTTTGGTGGTTGGAGCCACCAGCCTGTTCATGTGAGGGCAGAAACCTGCCAGAGGTGCCCCATGGCCAGCCTTTGAAAGCAAAATATTGGGAGTCCACATGAAGAGGAGCACACAGTTACATGTAGCTGCTGCGCTGTCTGCTGGTAAAACCATTTTTTACTCACAGAGAAGTGACTCTGGCAGAGTATAAATACTGCCATAACAGTTCTGAGAGCAGTGCTGAAGGAGAAATATGTGGTTTAGCAGAGATGGCTAGTGAAGCACTTATGTCACCTCCTCGCAGGGTGATGGAAATATTGTAACCTATCCTAGGAAATGGAAGTCCTCCATCATTTTCCTTGTCCCTGTGCTTTAATAACGAGAGTGGTGAATCATATGGTGTCCTCTACAGGCTAAGAATCTGTGGACAAATTACCAAATTCATTAAAGCCAAGCAGATAAAATCTAGATCCTATTAACTTCAGTGGGGCCTAGATTTTACTTTATGTTCACAAACTTGCCTGTGTGTATAAAGTCCTTTCTCACTGTGCTCTTCTCTTGTGCAATAGCTAACTTATTTTCCAGTATTAATGTTTAACATAGATTTTTTTTTTCTAAGAAAAGTAGTTTTCAATGTAGATCTAATTGGTTCCAGTTCTGCCCTGAGTTGCTGGTAAGTGAACCATGCTTCCTTTGCAGAGGGGTGATGCACGGGGATGTTATTACCTGACCCTGGGACTGGGAGGCAAAGAATCCTCTGTGTCATCGCCCACCATTCCTGCAGATGTTTAAAGCAGCCAGCAGTAGTGGAATGTTCCCCCATTTCCCTCTGGTCATAGTCTGTGCTCACCTTCCAGTGAAGGACAGCCCATTTTGCTGACCAGTGGAGATGATGTTCAAAGATAGCCACTATCTCATCTTGCTTCTTGTGTAATTCCTCAGTAGTCTCAGGCATTTCACTTATTGTCCCTCCCCTTTTTCTCAAATTTATAAACCAGGGATAATATTTATACACTCTTTCAGCTGTTATGATGGCTATTAATTACTGTTCAGGCACTGCTCTCAAATTAATGTATTGTGCAAGTACTAAGTGCAATTTAATTATTGAATTTCAGAATTATTTGAGTCCATGGGCTATTTTTAACTCTTGTTTCTTAGTCTGTGTAGAAAACATACCTATTTCTTTCAGTCTGCAAAAGTCTGTGTTAATGGCAAAAGGTATATATGACTTGGAGCTGGATATTACAGAAATACGAGACTTTCTTGATGCCTAGAAGCCAGAGTAATGTTTGCACCATCTTCTATACCCACTGGTGCACCTTCTTTCTTCCTATCTCCTCCCTTCCTTTCTGAAGGATTCATTCCATGAATTCATTCTGATTCATTCCACTGAATGTTGTGGTTTTCCCACAAGTTGCTGCATTAAACCTACCTGGAGGTTCTGCCTCTCTGGAAACATCTTGGTCTTTAACATTAACCTTCCCCTAGTCTTACTTTCAAAACTCATTCAATTTCTGTCTTCTAAACTGATGCCAATTTCTTAATTTCTTTTCAAGCTAAGGAAAATAAATTCTGTTTTTTTAATGATTTATGACTGAAAATCTTTGGGGATTTGGCTGAACTCTATGTGGAGACCTCAAATAGAGGGTTTATATATTGTCAGGTATGTCAGTCGTGGTTGGGCTGAATGGGTGTTGCTTGGTCTCTGTCTGTCTTCACCAACTCATGACGTGGATTTTGTGTGTGTGTGAGCTCGTGGGAAGAGGCAGAGAGCTGCACTTCTCCTAGTTTTGTCCTGCTCCCTCAGGAACATTGAGAAAAAGCAGTGCCTGTGCTGCAAGGACTATGGGGACCACCACTGACGGAACTGTATTCCCCATGTATTTGCTGCATTCCCCATTGTCTTTATCATACCTCCTCTGCCTGATGTTGGGTTGTTTCCATGGTCTAGAGAAGAGCAGCACTTACTCTGTGAGGAATTCAGAAGGACCTCATTCCCCATGTCTCCAGCAGACAGGGAGAACAGGCTCCTAGTATTTGTAGACAGCTAAAAGGAAAAAAAACAAACCCTTATACTCCAAAAGCCATAGCGAGGATTTAGGGGAATGGATGAGAGTTGCATGCTCAGCTGCTCATCTTTAAAACCTGATAGGATCAATGTTCAGACAGCAAAAGGTTGTAATAAATTTCTCTACTGGATATTTCTCTTCCACCGACAGTTTTGGTGAGTCTACAGAGGCTAACTCAAGAAATGTCCATAATTTCTCAAACTCTCACATCTGTGTGCTGCCAATAACTCTATCCTGGGAGTACTGGCTAATATCTAAAAGGCTCAGTGACCATCCTCTGCCAGACAAATAGCACAGCTGCTGCAAATGAGCCTGAGGAAAGGAGACCACTGTGTTTATACTGGAGTGGAGGGAGGACCAGGAGTCTCCTCAGACTCTCTCCTAACCCAGCTGCTGCCCCTGAGATCCCCCTGCCTCAGAGGAGGCACAATTCAGGATGCTGTAGAGCCTCCATGGCCTCAGGCAGTATCTTTTTCCAGGGGAGCTATAGGAAGCAAACATAGATGTAGAAAGTTAGGAAGCAGGGCAGAGCCATCAACCAGCTCCTCTGGCCTAGTCCCTGAGGAACAGAAAGTTAGGAAGCAGGGCAGAGCCATCAACCAGCTCCTCTGGCCTAGTCCCAGAGGGGCAGACCCAGACAAATGACCATGGCTCCAACCTCGTCTTGATTTATGCACGAAGCCAAAAATCAGTTATTTTTCTGTGAAAACAAACAAACAAAAAAATCTGTACAATATTTTTTGCCCCAGAAAAGCCAGAATAGCTGGAAAGGGCTTTCTTCTCTCCACTAGAGGGGTGGTTCTGGGCAGGCTGAGAATGGCAAGACTGGGGAGAGGAAAAGCCTTTAACAATATAGGAGGAAAAACACGAAGAACTGATGGCAGCCAGCATGGATCTGTGCTTGTAAGGAGAAATGCATGGAAAAGACAAGAACAAAATATGAGACAGGAATAGCTGGATACTGTACCCAGTAGCTACAGAAAAAATCCAAATACTTGGAAACAGTAAAGCTTCTGTCTTGCTGGTAAGATAAAACCAAGCAAAAGGGCTTTCCACTAGGAAATGAAGGGATAACCTGTTGAGAAGAGGGTGTCTTGGATGGCATCATATTTTTTTCTTGGTATGACAGCTCCTGTGTTGAGTCTTGAGGTATGAATCATGCTGCAGTAGGACAAATAGTTAAATGGGTCTGAATAATTAAGCACATCTGAACAGAAAGGAAGGAGTGCTGGAGACTGAAAAATGGGAAATTGTCATTCCACAGAGAAAAGCGTTTGAGTAACAGTCAGAATGACTCTTTATACATTCCCAGCATGTCCATGCAGCAGCTACAGCAGTAATGTAGTAATCAGTCAGAGTCAGGGTGCATTTGAGCTGTTACAAAATACATGGTTTGATTTGGTTCCATACCACAGCTCTTCTGCTGTTGCTGTTATGGTTTTCCATCAGTATATAATATTCTGCTTAACTGTATTTTAATAGCACACTATGGGCAGCTCTGTGCTCTGCTGAAAACACAATATTTAAACAAAGAACTGTGAATTCTTAACCCATTCATATTTTATGGCTAAGATTATTGAATTTCTTATAGCATTCCAACAGTTTTCTGCAGAGACCACAGTGGCCTTTCATGAATAGGCAGTATAACAAGTTGGTCAATTATCATACCCCATCTTCCAAAGTCTGAAATATGGCAGCTGAGAAGTAGAAAGGTAGACAACACCAGGGACTTTCACAGAGACTTCTTGACACTAATTATTTATAGCACAGGCAGAAATGTGCAGTGGTTATTGTTTCAGCGTCATACTAGTGCCTGAGTGGACTCATTCACTGTTTGTCCTCAGCCCCAGATGAGCTCAGCATCACACAGAGATGGATTCATGGGTCATTCCAGCTGGAGCACACTGTCCAGCCCACTTCCCAGACACCTCTGAACTGCTTTCTAGCCCTGAGCATGTAGAGGCTACACATGAACAAAATACAGCCATTCATAGCTGGCATGCTGAGGAAGCTTGGAAGACAAGCCCTCTGACTCGGGCTGCTCTGCCACTGCCATGGCAGAGCCACGAGCCTGTGCCAGCTCCTGCACAGCTGCTGATGCAAATGCCCAGCAACAAGGGTACCAAAAGCTATCATTAGCAGCACTTAAACACAGCAGTTTGGAAGCAGCATAGGGAAACACAAAACCTCTGATTGCAGGAAGCTGGGATAAAGTCCTAGCGCCCTGGGAGAAAGCAAAACCCACGTTCTAATATCCCCTTTCAGAACAAGTCAGGCTTTCAGCTGCTGTGGCGGCATGTGGCTGAGGATGCCATTAATAGAGAGGGGGGTGTGTCGTCTCACTGAAGTCTCGTCTCCAGGCTGAACATAACTAGGTGAGCGTGTCATCTGCTGTTAAGCACGATAAAAGCAAGACTCTGTGTCAGGATGTGTTCCTGGATGGCACAGTCATGGAGGTGACCACCTGTCAGCTGTGCACATTCTGGGAATGTGGCAGCAGATCTTCGTCAGCCAAGAGGACACGTGACAGAACATCAAACTGTGATGCTGTAGACATGCCTGTAGCATGACTAAGAAGAGATGTCCGTACACAAACTTGGCACATTCTAATTCACCACAGGGTCACACTTGTATCAAATCATGTGATGCCCCATTTAAATTAATTTATAACTGAATTTTTAGTTCTTGGTAAACCTGAACTTCTGGTTTATGTGGATGTAGCTATATTTTTGTGAGGCAGCAATTGTCCCGTCTATCCTCTTTGGGCTTTCCGTTTTGTACTGATAAACCCAGAGCAAAATCTCATTAGTGTCTTCTGAAAATAGTTCACAGAGTTGCGGTTTCCATCAGAGTGGCTGATTTTGCATTCCAGACTCGGTAAGCATCTCACAAACCAGCACAGGGGCTTGGCACAGCAATACTCACCACTTCCAAGATGATTTGCCTGTCAGGCACCCATGTAAATGGCATCATGTCTGTGATAAGCAACTCTATCCTCATTATCCTCTCTTAAAAGCCTATACCACTTTCTGATTAATTCAAGAGGAGCGGATAAGGGCCCTGTCATTTTACATTGCTTAGTGCTTTCCATTACAAAAGACCATCGTGAAAGTTTCACCAGAAACTTTCATATATTCAGTGTTTTGCCGGGGGGGTNAGCAGCAAAGCCTTTTGGCTGAAAGAGTGAAATTCTTGTTAGGTTTTTGTGAAGAAGTGTATCGTCCCCAAAATATCACCCTTAACTTTAATCTTTGGGAAAGACTTGCTTCCTTGCCAACCATCAGCTTTCTGAGGGTAGGCTGTGGCTGCAGCAGAACCATCCATCTTACTCCTCTTAGGATGCCTCAGTATCTCTGCTGAAGCAATCAGTGATGATAAGAGAAGCAGGCCAGGGGCCTTCCCTCTCCCTGTACAACCATACATTATCCTGAGCCCCGTATACAGCAGCAGAACACCTTTTCTGGGGCACCATGTTAAACACCAGCATTCCCCCTCCTCCCTCCAGCTCCTCACTCCCCACACTGCAGGGACCTCCTGTCTCCAGAGGGTAAGCAAGGAGCGAGCTGAGCACGGCAGTCCCCAGTACATCCATTCTCCAGCCTGGAGGGGACACTCGGGACTCAGTTCCATTGTCCAAAGACAACTTGTGACATTTCAGACATTCTCTTCTCTCCTGCAGATTTCTCTGGGGCTAAAGGAAAAGCAGGAGACTGACAATCTTCTGGGAAGGTGGCTGGAGAGTAAGCGGGGTTCCCTAGAGTGCGTAATACAGCACCAGAAATCCATGATTAGGGAATAGATTCAGATGCTCCTCTTTATCCCCACTTTCAGACCCTTAAACATGCTCCACCACAGGTACCTGAAGGTGGAGTGAATGTCTCAGCTCCTGTTATTGTCACTGGGGAGACATTTAGTAGGACCTGGAGAGCTGTGAATTCACCAGACATCCCATTTTAGGGAAGTCCTGTAGACCCCAATGACTACAGTGGCAGGATAGTTTAGGTGTTTCACGTTTAGACAGCTATTTCAGCACCACCAAATTCTGGGGTCTGGGTCTGGAGCCAAATCCATCCTCTCTGTCTGTGCCTGGGGTTCAGGTTCTTCTCACAACTGGCAGCAGGTTGCTACAGTTACATATAATTTGTTCAACATCACTTTCCACTCCAGGGGAAAAAATGGGGAACTACATTAAAAAAAACCTGAAACGTGCAAAAAAATTATGCTAGGAAACAAGTTGCAAAGTCAGACACTTGAAAATTAAAAGTTCTGTATGTAGAAGTCATTCTGCAAAACCTAATTCAGTTACCTTTTTAATATATTGCAATTTTCTACATTTTACAGCATTGTAATTTTTTTGTATCCACCTCTCTCTTCATTTTGCATTTCAAATTACTTTCCTCCAATGTTTAATGATACATTATTAATATAAATATAGCAATACAAATGTATTACAAATATCTCTGTACAAAAACTGTATTTATTTAGGCTGCATAGTCAAGCACTTGAAAGCCAGGAAATGCCAGATGTACACACCACAAGCACAGCAAGATACATTGTCCATCCCAGAAATCTTATGAATCAAATTAACACAAGGTGAACCATCTGCCACAGGGATAGGATGGGAAGACAAAAATAATAGTGACCAGGACATGTTACATAACCTAGGTATGAGCACTGAGAGAAAATAAGTGATTGCCTTTGTTTTCTTCTAAGTGGTTTCAGGAGACCTCTTAGCCTTGATGCTGTTGACATTCCTGGAATAATATTCTGCATATTGCACATATCCCTGGATCTTCTGAAATGGCATCATCAGAAGCAGTTTGCCTGTGGGGGCTCAGAGATGCTTTCCTCCAATACTTGTTAACAGACACATTCCTGGTGTTAGGAATTTGCAGTATTAAGTGGGAGTTCATCTAGCAAAAGTGCTGCAAGTTAAAAAAAAAAAGGATATTTCATCTTACAGAACATGACTCTGAGCTCCAGGGTAAGGGTAGCCCACCCTGAGCCCACTGTCCTGAAAAGCCAGGGCCTTGCAGTGCAGATCCTGCCCTGAGTTGCCTCACATCACTGGGCGCTGGCACATACTTGGATTAATCTTCTTCTTCATGTTCAGTGTTATTTTCAGGGGTGGATATCTGAGCCTGTCTGTGTGCAACAATCCTGAACATTTTATGCAGAGCTGTGATCCCATTCTTTGGGTCTTCGTGTCTAAATACCTCCTGCTGGCTCTAGTGACAGAGAATGACCCTGACACTGCCCAGTGCCCCCACACGGGATACTTTAGACATCGAAGACAGAAAAAACAGGGGATAAAATAGAACTAGGTTCTCAATTCAATCTCCTTGCCAGTTGTTGTACCCGATTGTTACCTCTGATACAATTCCTGGTCTCTCTGTGATGCTTCTGTTTTTATGCGCATGTGAAAATATCTCAATGATGGGAATGTAGAAAGAGACAGTAACGTGATTCCACGTCCCTTTTGCCAGACTGGATAAAGGCCACCCTTTTGCCCCAAATGCACCCTTCTCCAGCAGGCTCTGCAGAGCATCCCAAGCTGCTCTGTGCTACAGGTTTCTGATGAAGATACTGGTGGAAAAGTTGGCTCCTGAAGAGCCCTGGCTTTTCAAAAACTGGCTGGATTACTGGTTCGCCAATCCGTCTGCTAATTTGGGTTTCAGATTTGTGCCTTTTCTGTGGGATCCGGGGGTATTTCCGAGCTTCTGGATCTCTGTGTGTGCCTTCTTCCCACTTCCAGACCTGGGGCTGAATCACAACTTGGATATTTGTCAGCCTCCTGTCTCCACATTCCAAAAGCCTGCATGAGCTGTCCAGAGAGGAGCAGTGACACACTCTCCCTGTACTTCTCTCTGAAACAAGAGGAGAGCAGGCCTGCAGGGCTCACCACAGGGCCAGCATGGCCTGTGCTACCTGAGTAGCACCCAGTCATGGGCCCTTCAAACTCTGCACAATCTGTTCTCAATTTCTGGTGCAACAGATGATTCATAACGCGGAGCAGAAGAATAACTAAATATAAATGGCAACTCTCACCATGCTGCCATTAATCATCTCAGAGTATTATTGTCCCACCACACTCCTCCCACTAGCTGACACCCCTCCAGAGTGTTAATGTCTCATAAGCTTGTGCAGCAAAGCGGGGCTAAACACAGGTGAAGCCACGTCCCTGCACATTTCTAGTTCTTCTAATAACCAGTGATCTCCCTTGTTACTCCTGGAATCTCTGCAATCCACTCCCCACCCACGTGCCTGCCATCTGTGCCATCTGTTTCAGGCTTTTTGGTGGTGTTGCTGTACCCATGTGAGAACAACTGCACACAGCTCATCCTCAGACACGTGTGGAGTGCTGCTTTCTTTCCAGTCGAGAAGGAGGAACCGTGGGAAGGGTGTGGAGATCTCCTCTTTCCTGGTTTCTGAGACTTTTGAAAAAACATCTTTTCTGTAATGATCACAACAAAATGCTCTTTTTCTTCGCTTTTATACACACTTCAAAGCACACCCCTTGCCCTGATCTTTCTTTGGAGCATGCAGTTTGTTGCAGTACTCTTTGCTGTTGTTAGTATTGATCATTAGAGTGTTTCCTAAGTTTCCTTGTTCCAGTAGGTGGAAAAACCCACCACTTCTGTGACCTTTAGAAATGCTTGCTTTTCTTAGCTATCAGCATAACTCAATGTGCAAGATGTAAAAAGGGGTGGAAGAAGATACATCTGTGTTGGTTTGTAAAAGTGGGGTCAAGTGGGTGGAAGAAAGAAATTATAAGAATAGAGACATGTGAATTCATCCTGTTTATGCTGTTTCTTGTATGTATTCCACCCTGTCTCTTGGCCTGCCCAGGAACAGGCAGGTCCACACTTACCCTACACGGTGCCATTAGCACCAGAGGGTTCTCTGAAAGCTTTAATTACACTAATGACTTCAACCCAAGCTGCCAAACAGAGAGTTCTGTAACCGGGGGATTTTTGTCTAACTTAATTGGCACTGGTTTTAAAACCACCCCTAAGCCACCCCTAAATGTCATTTGTTAAAAATGGGATTTTTCTGTGTTTGGCACAAAAATGGAAGAAGGCATGTTCTCATGCAGGTGTGTTGGAGATCTCCTGTGGTACCTTCCATTACATCAGTCACCAGGAAGCTGCACATTTCCACACAGCAAAAGGCTACATCATTGTCAGTGCTTAAGCAGAATGGGAGGGGAAGGAAGAAACAGCTTTCTTTTTAAACATGTGTATAGCTCAACTGGCTAAAATGGCTTTAGAAAAAAATGCAGAAAAAATCCTTTCTTAAGAGGCTGAATCAGAGGAATTGCCAAGAGAATTAGTCTGGAAGTTCAGAATTGAAATTACAAATTGGATAGAGTATGTCCTGGAGACTTCACAATGGGAATATTGCCCTATAAGTGCTAATAACATATTTACCATTGCTTTCTATCCAGGCCAAAGAAAAGTGAAGGGAACAAAAAGAGGGAGTGAGAATAGAAGGCTAAACACTTCTGTATGAGGCAATGTTGTGATGTCTCTCTTAGCTGCCAACAAAAGCAACACTTTGAGTTTTGGCTGATAATTCAGCTGGGAGAATTTCAAAGCAGTCTACCGATTATCAGAAGAACTGTAACATAAACAGTAACACAGACTAAGCAGAACAATGGAGGGAGGAAACACAACATCTCAATATAAAAACACTGTGCACCTCACTGGCAGCCAATTAAGTGTCTGGAGTACAACAGTCTGTCCCTTACCTCTGCAACCACCACGCCCAAGAAACACAAGCTTCAGGAAAATAAAATAAGGTGTGAACTGGGCAGATCATTCACATCCCATCTTTTCTGGGGGTGCTTGGAAACAGACCTTTCTCTGCCTCCTGGACTGATGTTGCAAAGCAGCAAAGCACGTGTTTATCCTTTTGTGATGCCTCCTCATTATACACTTGTGATGACTCACATGTATTTTGAGATTTGCTATCTGTATTTATTAATTTATACCTGTATTTTTGTGCCCACATCATCCTCATCCTCGATCATTTCTACCTACAAACTGATTGTGTCCCCATGGCTCCCTGGCTGCCTGGCTGAAAGTCTTCAGGTGCAATTGTTTGTGAGAAGGGCTTTCGTGGAGAAAACCCATCCTGCATGGGAGGGGAGGAGGGAGGAAGGACAATATAATATATTTCCTCTTTTGTTGCTTTTGCAACCCATTGATCATTGCTAAGTGATTTTGTTTCCATTTATAAAAGGTGACAGTGTCCAGAACAGAAGATGTGTTTATCATAAACTTGGAGATGCTGGAGACATGAGGGCCTTAGTGGTCTCTAAGACTGTCTCTAGAGACAGCATTCCTAAAAATCATCATTTTTTCCAGATCTTTGTAACAGCTAGTGAGCCTTCTGCTCTACCTGAAAAAAAGCTCAGTGATATTTTCTTTACTTTCCTTCCTAGAGTAAAAGTGGCAATAGGAGACCCAGGCTGTTTTCAGCTCATGCCTAATATGGGAAAAATCAGACAGCTCCAGAGGTTTCACCAAAGCAGTTTTCTCTCAGCTCTAATCAGTAAGAATGAGAAAAGAAGATATTTGCCGTTGCCTGATGGGTCCATCGTTTTCCTTTGTTAGTGAACTACAATATCTATGTTCACAGCACAAGAATGCAGCCAACAGATCCTAGACATACCATATATTTCTGGGGTTTAGCAACCCATAAAAGTGGAGCGTAGCATCTGATTTATCTCAGCAAATGGCTCCAACTGTTCTCAGGAACATATTTTTTTCATCAAAGGAGGTGTTCCCTAGTTTAAGTCTTGATTTGAATCTCCTTGCCCAGGGATATATTTCCAGAACTAGCTATAAAATATTATCCACTTCATAAAAGCATTTTGAATTCTTTGTTCATGCAGTGACTCTCCTGTAGCCATTGCTTCTTCCCAAAGGAAACTAGCAGGATTATTAGTAATTGCTGGATTATCAAACAATGCACAACCTCATTTTCTGGCCTAAGCAAGTTATTAGAGTTTCATAAATGCTCCGTCACATGCATTATTCTGCTATGCTGACCTGAAGAGACCACCAAGGGGAAGGTAAATGACCCATTGAGGGACAGAAAAATATTTACATTCCTGAATGATCTGGGACTTCACTTGCTTGCTGTTTGTGGTGTTGCTTGTCTCGTGTGAATGCAAGGGACGCCTGGCCCCTATGTCCCACAACATATTGATAAGAGAATGATGACAAGCAATGATGTTATAAATACTTGACATTTACCTTGGCTTGATTTTAAACAGTGGAGTCAACCTTTACTCATCTGCAACCATCCAGCACGGCTGTTTTATGGTCCCTCCCTGCTTCCTCTCCCACCAACTTTCTTTTTTTTGCCTCTGAAGCGTAAATGCTGGTATGACACAGAAATGAAAAATCTTCAGGCTGGTCTCCATCAGAAAAAAATTCTGTTGTTCTTCATAGGCCTGCATAAATCACTGGATGGCCTTCTTCCTTCCAGAAAGGAAATCGAAAGACCAGCATGACAGATACATATTTTTGATAGTTTAACACTTAGTTTTAACCAATAGGTGAATGTATTGGAAAGACAAGGCAGAGGTATTTTAGAGGGATTCTTTTTCTTCAGGTAGGAAATGCTGGTTTGACAAAATTGGATTGTTTTACTGGTACATATGGCTTTCATTAAAATATTTGCAGAATATGTTGAAATATTCTGTTCTTACCTTTTTGCTACAGCTTTTATGTTACACTGTTATTTTACATAAATGCAAAATGAAGTCTAATTTAATGTGCCCAAAGGAAACAATCTGACTTTAGTGTTTGAACTTTTGCCCCCACAAAACAAAAAAGAATCTGTGAAAATCACTTTTATTTATGATTCAGAATGAAACCAAGTTTTGAAGCGCTGCAGTTTTCCTGAGGATGGGATTCCTGGTTTCTGACTGCCCGTGATTCCATTGCAACTGTGCGACAGACAGCAGTGCTGATCGTGGCACAGAAATGGGACTGAAGGGGTGCAGCACACGACATGGTCTGAGGTCTCTGCTCTGTACCACAGCATCCAAGTGCCAGAAAAGCTCCATTCAGCAGCATCCCTGGAAAACTTCTTTTTAATTCACTCCAGTTGCTTTTTCTTTTCTTATTTACTGTTGGTGGGGGTAATTTCCCTTTGGGTTTTTTTTCCTATTTTTTTCTTTCAGGGACTTTTTTCAGTGTCTTGTCTTGCTTTTTCTTTTTTCTCTCTTAAATGGTTTGGTGAGTGTGATGCTCTCTGTCGGCAGTCCATATGTGGGTTAAAGAATGAGGAGAGTTACTTTGCCCTTGCCTAGGGGTGGGCAAACTGCCTAAAATTTCTTCCTGGGAGACATTCAAATCCCTGCAGGAAGGTGGAAACATGGATGATATATGACTAAACTATTTCATGGCTTATGGCTTTTATCAGCATGTAAATGAAAGGCAGCAAGTGGCTCTTTGAAACATTCACAGTGAAAGTGTTCATTTGGCCACATTATCAAAAAATAAGCAATGAGGAAGAGATGGGAACACGGCAGAGAGAGGCAGAGACTGGGATGTGACCAGCATAGGAATGAGTCATCTGAAGATTCACTGGGGGATGTGGTGCAGACTTACTTTGTGACCCAAGGAAAGCAATTTATACACATTTTCAAAGCAGCCATTAACTTCAGGAGCCAAAATTGAAACAGTGTGAGAGGAATTTCTCTCACTGGAGATGTCCATATGTGGGGTGGTCATGAATACCCTACTTGGAGCCAGGAGAAAGCAGTAGCTGGGCTTAAGGCATTTACCTCTTGGCCTGCTTGGGATGTTCACACCAGGACAAAATGCGTCTCTTTTAGAATCGCCTGTTTCTACCCCCAGCCTGCACGGGGAGACAACATGGCTCACCCACGCCCAGCTATCAGCAGTGCAGAGCTCTGGATTAGGTGAGAGGCTGAAGCACTTGCCCTGCAGCACCTTGTCTGATGCAGCTGCTGAGTGGTCGCAAACCCCCTAACCTCAGGTGACACCTGTACAATGGGTATTTCGGAAGCAAAAGCATTTTCTTATGATCTAGTACATGGATCTTGCAAAAAAAAAAAAAAATTAAATCTAACAGCCTGGAACTTTTTTTCTTAAGGGAAAGTATCCTCTCAGGATCATGACATTTCTGCTTCAAGATTCTTGAGTGTCAGGGACAAATTTTAAAAAACAAAGTGAGAAATACGCTATTAGGAAATCACGGATACTGCTAAGGGCCTCAACCATTGTGCTGTTCCTTTCAGAACACAATTCCTTTATCAAAAATTGCCTTGTTTTTAGAATTACAGCAAAGGACAGGTAAGATCAGCATCTAATGGAGGTGTTCAGTCTGGCAGTTTCTGTGTCTCACAGGTTGCTATTTCTTGTATTTATGCATAGCAACAAAACTGTTACAAGTCTTAAATAAGGAACAAAAATCCCAAAAACATTATAAGGTGTCAGAAAAGAGAAACAGAGGATAGAGAAAATTCAGGCAACGCTCCTTACCCATTCTACCTATCTTTCTTGGAGTATAAAAGCCTTGAAAAGATTAAAGAGAAACCTCTTAGTTTTCAAATAGCAATGCAGTGTCCTGATGTGCATCCCAGGCCTAATTCAGCCCTCATGTAAGTGATTGGAACACTCATGAAGTCAGGAAATTCATTAAGTCAGGCTTATGCCTGAGTTTGGCTTCCTATGTTATATGGGAGAGCTCATATTTTTTTTTCCCTTGGAGTGAAAATACCATTTTCAACCAGAATGTGATACATCGTTTCACAAATAATAAACAAATTCCCTGTGACAGAAGCTCAGCCACACCAAACTGAGCTCTGTGCAGCACTCAAAAGAAAAAGAATAAAGAACTGCTACAGCCCTAGCACAAGCTGGGATGAACACAATGTGTACCTGACTTCTGGTTTGAATTCAGCAGGCTCCTCTCTTCTAACAGAACAAACGGATCTTGCTTCCCCAGGCATATGGTAGCAACACATGCAATTTACATCCCATATGGGATCTTTTTCAGGCAACTGTCCGACTACAAAATGCCACAAGAAGTCACTTTAGACCCCCATTATTGAGTGCAGACACTTAGCATTCCCCTTTGTAGCACTGTCCACAGCTCCAGGAGAGGTGCTTTTGTTACAATTTTTATTTGTGCTGCATTACTACCTGCAAGTTAGAGAGCACTGCGACGCCTCTGCCATCATACTGTGAAAAATGTAGGATTCCTTCAGATGCCCATGGACTAATTTAGCCACAGATGAAACCAGTTGGAGTGACACATAATGAGAAAGAATGGGACAGGAAAAACAGCACTGCATGGTTATTGTATAGCATATTTTATCACTTGGTCTCAAAGCACTCTGAAAACAGGGTAAGCAAATTTATCCCTGTTTCAAAGGTGGAGAAACAGAGGCACGAGCAGGTGACTTGTCAGAGCATGCCAAAGCAGTGACAGAGCTGGCATCAAAACCCCAGTCACAGGCCAGCCCTTCACAAACTTTCACACTGCCTCCTCCTCACATTCTCGGGACCCATTTAAAGAGATCACGTAATTCCTATGAATAGCTCAGCCACACACATGTAAATGTGGGGGAAAACACCACACAGAATAGGCCTTTTCATTTCCTTGGCCGCCTGCACCATCATGCTTAATTGGCACTGTTGTGTGTGCAGCACAATAAAAATGCCTGCAAAATGCAGATTTTAGAGACCAGTATCAGAAGGGCATCCCTTCGATGAGGAAAGCATGTGTGCACTCGGTGGGAAACTGGATATCCAAGCAAATGGGGCTGGGATTTCTGGCATTGCAGAGGATGCAAATCATCAGAGCATTAAAGTAAATAAATTGACAGAAGTCTGGAACGGGAAAAGAGAATATTTGTGTTTGATGTATTCATAAGGAAGACAGAAACAGAAAGGGACAGAGCACGGAAGGAAATTGCTTTATCAGTGCACATGCATTAGATTTAATGGTTTTCATACTAAGAAGGCCAAGAGGGGAAGGATTCATAAATTCCTCTCACAGTGGACTATTACAAATACCATGTTGGGCACAGCAAGTAACTCAAGCTGTGGAAATTCATCTTACAGTGGACCTGAAAGACAGGGAGAGTGGTCAGTGAGAGACCTCCGAGGTCAAGAAGAATGGTGATGGCTAAGGGAAGTAAGAGGCAAAGGATGTTGATGTTTTAGGCTAGATGATGGCTTCCAGGTTAATGAATGGCTCTTATAAGCTCATAAGAGTATGTGGCTGGAATGCAGAGAGGATGAGCAATGCATTGTGAGATTCCTTTCCAGAGGAAGCAAGGAGAAGAACAGAGGAAGCCATTGACAAGAGGCATTGAAGGAATAAGAGGAAAGAGGTCTTGAGAGGGGCAGAACTGCCAAAGCGAAAGAAAGAAAAGGTTTCAGCAATGTGATAAAACTGATGTCACCAAAGCCAAGAAGGAGGCTTAGGACCTAAAGATACGGACTAGTTGGGAAAGAAGGGATGACACATGGTGTATGTGCCACCCACCAAAAAATGCACAAGCACTGGGCCACTGTTCATCCCATTTCACTTACCCTTGCTCAGGAGCATGTGAGAGAATTCTAGTTGTGTGGCAAAACCTTGTCTTGAAGGATCTTACCTCTTTTCACAAGCCAGCCTTACATCATACCCTTTATCCATCCTGACAGTGACACCACTGTTAACACCACTGTTTTGACATGGCAGGGCCATGAAACTCAGATAATTGCACCGTGAAAACCTAAGTGTTTCACAGCACATCACATAGCCAGTCTCCAGCCAGTAATTTGCCTGCAATAGTGTCCCCTTAGCAAGAATTTGCAAAATCCAGAGAATTTGGTCTGGACAAGAAAATGCTCAGTGCAACACTTGAATTTCCTGCAGTCATTAATCTGATGTTTTTCCTTTACCTCTTCTAGTTTTCCTGGTCCTTTTTAAAGAGACTGTATATTAAGTCACTCTAGGCTTTACCTTTAAGTTTGCATGCAGCAAGATTTTGATGAATGTTTTTAATAAATTTTCTTTGGTTTACTCAGGCAATGACTTCCCCACTGCCAAACACCTACGCCCAGCCTGCTGTCTTTCCATTTAGTCCAGTGAACCAGGTCAAGCCCCAGTCAAAGCCTCATTCCTGGGAGGCTCACACTGGGCTATAAAACTGATAATGACATGAGGACAGTAAGCCCAGTGCTCAGACACAGTAATTGCTCAACAGTCCGTAAGAGAAATAATCACAGGATATAGATAGCAGCCAGCACAGGGAGACCAGAGAGTCCAGAAAAACAAACATATTGTTCTCCAAAGAAGACCTCCAGTTAACCTTCTCTCTGCCTTCGTCTAGACTGGAATTAACCTTATGAATTCAGGTAATTATTCTCTGCCCTGACTCTTGTGTGAGTGGCTTCAGAGCTGTCTCCCTGCTGTCTCCAGAAGCAGCAGTCCACAAGGACATTTCAGATATTAATTGGAAGGGAAATGTTTGCCAAAGGTCAGTTCAAGCGGAAGAAAAGCCCCTTTCATTGTGGCTGGGGGGAGAGCAGAACAAATAAGTATCTCAAGGGAGGCACAGCCAGCCTTTGTGATTTATTTTGTAGAGGGCAGGTGAGAATCAGTGAATCTTCCCCATCTTTTTTTTTTGCCCAGCCTTTACCAACTTAACACATTTCTAGCCAGGACATAGATCACCTCAGCACAGTTCTCAAGACTGTCCTTTTTTTCCCCCCATACTTATGCACACACATGGTAAATCATGCTGCTTATGACTTTGTGTGGATTAGTGCACAGGAATGTTTAAATAAATGTTTGGAGTGGCTCATATCACCTGCTGATGGCCAGCAACCAGTTTAATGCAAAATGGCATTCAGAGACCAGAGGGGCATTCCTCTTGGATTTCATGTGAGATCACAATGCCATTGGGGATGCAGAGACTGAAGTTTAAGAAGAAAAAGGATGGGAAGTTATGAAGGACACGTTGAAGGCCTCCCAATGATTCAAGGCAGATGCAGGAAATACATCATAAATTATTTTAGCAAGGTCTTCTGCCTCACTGGACATCTACCTCTTTGCTGTGCAGACATTTCTCTATAGATCTGGACATGTCTGGCAGCTCTCATTCTGTTCCAGAATTTTTTATCTCAGAAAAATGTGGTATTACTTTTCTCTTATTTTTGTGGTTGCAGACAATATATGACATAAATGGAGCATCACATTGCATTTATTATTTAAGAGTGGGGGTGTTTTTTCTTAAAAAAATTTCTTATTTCAGGCCTTTGTTCCTCACTGTGCTGCATTCCTGGATCCTGGGAAGCTGGGAGATGCATTGAGGATTCTAAGACTGAGAGGAGGGAATGGGCAGATGAATTTGATAATTCTGGCTGTGCTGAAAGTCTCTGAAGAACAGAATAAGATCCTGGCTACAGGACAGCCCCCTGCCAGGCACCCCAGTGCCAAACACTGGAGGTGGCTCCAGAGTGATCAGACCATGAGCCCAGGTTTTCAGGCAGCTGTAGACTCAGATGCTTGGGATAGGAGGATTCCCAAAGTTGGTGGGCACTTGGGTCTCTCTCCCCTCACCAGGTAAACACCTGGGTTAAAGAACACATGCTCTCTTCAGTAGCCTGCTGAAAAAACTCGAAGACAAGTAAAATTTCCTGAAAAACCTGAGCTCTACCGTGACAAACTGTCTTGGCAAAGTGTTTTGATAACACCACAACTGCAGCTGGAAAAACTGCCCCCAGTTTTTACAGAAGTTTTGCTGCAAAGGGTGTTCTTCTGCTTAAGAATTTGCTTAAGCATGTCCTGTGTTTGCTTCTGCAAACAGCCATTGTAATGCAAGTTCCCCATCTTCATCCTGGTATCAGACAACCAGGCATCAATGAGAGCAATGGCTCTCCAACAACTGGTTGGAAAAGAGGACTGCTGCAATGAAAGGCGCTCACTACCTCTTTTGGAGGTGGTCCAGACATTTAGGATGTAGAGGCTAATCCAGTTAAGCCATGTAAGGCAAACACCCTGCAGATTACCTTTTTCAGCTGCCTAGCTAACAACCTAGAAGGACCTCCTCTATTTTTTGTGTAATAGCCTTTGACATCTGTTTCTCACAGGCAGCAGTAATCTGGAGACAGGCAGAATGAGCTTGCTTTCAGAGATACTGAGTGCTTAAGGTCCATGCAATTTCTGTGAATTTATTTCTCCTGAAGGTTAGGTCCCATGTCTATAAATTAACCTCGCAAGACAGCAGGGCCCTGATTATTGTTACTTGCAACATACAGTGTTCAGAATAAACATGGTTGTGATCCTTCTTCTGCCCACCTCAGCAATGGGGAAGAGTAGGAAAACCCACTGTGACCCTGAGCATGAGCAGCAAGCACTGGGAAACAGCTTTGTCCCTTTGCAGAATGGGGCAAGTCCTAAAAGTTACAGGTGAAGCAACTGCCCTGCCTAATTATGATGGTCTCATGGGGCCACCTCTGTGGGAGGGATGCTCCCGCATTCATCCACAGGGAAGCAGTGGAGTTCTGTCGAGCTGCAGGGACAAGAACAAGGAACTGGTGACTTTTTCCTGTAGTCGGAGCTAAACCCTTGCAAGTGGCAATAACTGACTGCCCCCGCAATTCAGGATCCATCCTGCCTTTAGAAACCTCTAACACAGGTTTGGCATACTGTCGTCTCAGAACATCAGAAAAGCTTTTCCTTGGCAGGCCCAGTTATTCCTGCTATAGGGACACCTAGAAACAATTTGTGCATCATCTCTACAATAGTCTTTCAGAGGAATTTATTTAACATTCTTTCCTGAGTCCTTAATTGCAGTCTTGTGAATCCTAGTTACTACCCTGAGCAAATCAACAGTATTGCTGGGAGAATTACTGTAATCTCTTGATTTCCTTTGCCCAGGAAGACAACTAGTAAAATAGATAGTTCTGCAGTACTGCAACTTCCTATAGCTGTTTTTGATTGCATTGTCCTCCCTAGCGCTACAATAAGAATTAAACTCCTCTCTCTGGTGCAGTTTTCAGATTCTCTCCTGCTGGGAAGATGCTCTGTAATGCCCAGTGATTCACAGCTCTGATATTTCATGTCTAATGGAATTATTTCTGTATGGAATTGTTACCTTTCCTGAGAGAGAGAGACATTCATAAAGCTGGTAGGAGACAAATTATATACATCTTCCCCTATCTCCTCCACAGTGTTTCTCAAAATCAAGTTATTTGGCTACACTTTTCAAAGTTTCTTCCATTACAAGAATGTGTGAGAAATTTAAAGAAAAACATGGGGTATTGAAATTATACAAAAAACGGGAAATTCAGGGTTACAAATGGGCTTAAGAAAGACCCAGCTGTGTCACAGCACAGAGGATTAAGACAGGGCGATCTCAAAGCTCTCTTGTCTTTTTCTGTAGACCACATCATCAATCGCTCTCCATTATAGGGTTATATGCTTGTAAGGCATATGTACAGATCACCACATGAGGTGTGTTCTGTAATTGTTGGATTGGGGTTAAGACATTTTATTCCTTGAAGTCAGTCTGAGTTTTAAGTGTTTAAGACATCCCTGTGGTTCCTGCCTCTGCTTCCTTCAGAGGTGGCTGTGTCCTGTTGCAGGTGGCAGTGCCTCAGAGGAGCACACACGGGTGCACTGACTCAGGGGAAACGCCCTGGAGAGATGCTTGTGCCATTCCCCCTCTAGCACCCTGTCCTCAGGAACCCCCAAAATTGCTCTGGGACTGAAGTCAGAAATCTGAGCTGTGCAGTGGGTCTTATGAGCCTGCTGGTGAATCATGCAGGGATCCTGTGGTGCTGGCAGACATTTCTTTTCAATTGGTGAAATTCCCAAAGTACACAGATATGTTTCAAGTGATATCAATTACAAATATTTCAGTCTGCCCCAGGACAAGTGCAATGCACCATCTGCAGGGTGCCATTCTCAGGGTTCACAGGACAGGGACAAACCTGCCCCACTGAGGCTGCCCTGGGGTGGTGGTTCAGCCCTATGGCACAGGGGGTTGTGGGGCAGCCTGGTCCCCCAGCAGGGCAGGGCGTTGCAGGATGTGATCACCCATCAGTGGGACAGTGCTCCGCAGAAAACCCAAGGGCTCTGCTGTGGCTGAAGCCCCTCCATGGGGAGAGCATGACCCAGGCATGCAGGAGAGCCTCCCAGGCAACCAGAGCGGTCCAGATCCCATCCTTACACCACCAGAGAGCACAGCAGGCCGCTCATGGGAAATGTCAGGAGAGCACTCTGACACCCTCATATCTAACCTAAGCCAAGGTTTGTGCGCAGCTGCCTGTACTTGGGCTCATCGGGGCACTTTTTCTGTGTGTGCACTACCGCGTTTCTCATTTCAAGTGCTCAAGGTTTTCTTTCTTTGTTACCCACACAACAACAACAGCCAGCCACAAGCACTGTGTCTGGCACAGAACCCAGGCACTAGAGGCTGCAGTCTGTCAAACACAACCCTTTGGCACAGCGACACCCAGGCCACGTTCACCTGGGCACAGCACAGGGAGCAGGATGGGGAAGTAGGCCTCCATTTCGGGCCGCAAGCAGAATTTGGTGGCTGCCACCCAAAACAGGTGTTTTAACACCACTTAGTCAGCATTACTGTGATCAGCCTGGTCTTTACCTTCTGAAACGGGTGTCCCACACTGGGGCTGCAGAGTGGCTGTGGATGGCATGGCCCAAACCTGTGGGCATGGAGGGGTTCCCACCTCTCAGGGCTGGGACACACCCGCCCCACACACGCTGCTTCCCACCAGCAGGGAATCGGCCATGTGAGCACCGAGGGACCCAGGGAGTGCTTCTCCTCCGAGAGTCCAAAATGGTCAGGAGTGGGGCTGCGGAGAACATTCACCTCACCTTCAGATAGTGGGTGGGCATATCAGGTGAGGCTGCTGGACAGGACAGAAGCCAGCCATGTGCAATACCACTGATCTTGTTGACTGTGAGATGGAGAGGAACCTGTGAAGTCCCATAACTTCAGGGGTGGTGAGGCACTGGAACAGGTTGTCCAGGGAACTTGTGGGTGCCCCATCCCTGGAAAAGTTCAAGGCCAGGCTGGATTGGGTCTTGAGCAGCCTGGCTTAGTGGAAGGTGTTTCTGCCTGAGGCAGGATGGTTGGAACAAGAGGACCTTTAAGGTCCCTTCCAACCCAAACCATTCTGTGACTGTATGATTCTATCACCTGTGTGGGTAGTTTAGATTTCTCCCTACAGTTAATATTATTCTCTGCTTAAATCACTAAGCATGACCCGCATTTGCCCTGCCAACTCTTCAGTACACTTCTCCAGCTATCACTGCTGTTCGTTATAGCTGGAATCAGGTTTTGGCTCAACTAAGTAAACTTTGATGAGCAAAGATTGAGGATCTTGGTGCTCATTCCTCTTCCTAGATATATTGTGCTTGTGTTGGAGCCTGCTTTGCATGAGTGCCAATCCTGTGAAAATAGGCCCATTAAAGAGCAGCAGCATTCATTAATCCTCTAGCATATAATGCAGACCACAAGGAACTTTCCAAGGGATTTGGCAAGGGCAGGCAATGCTTTGACTGTGGCTGTGAAGGATCTGTTGTCTGAATGGAGGCACCTCAGATTTCTTGCCCCTAGAGAAAAATCCTCTACACATATACACATGGAAGGGATCATCAGCCTTTACAGAGGTCACAAAGGTTTGGGATTTCTTCAAGAAGTTGGTAACAAGATTGTGTAAGAATCAAATAACCTTGCAAATAGCTGTATCCCATTAGTCATGAGAGCAAATGCTGGGCTGAATTAAATGTTGATTGTGGCTTATGAAGTGTCTCTGTACACATAACCTTGGGCAAGACCCAGAAATTCTGGGCTCTGCATTTGAAAGGCAGCTGGCTAAATAGCTGTGGCAAAATAATCAAAAAAGCACTGTTTATTTGCTCAATACATTAACCAAGTGATTAGCTGAGAAATGGGAGACCCAGAAGAAAGAAGAAGCCTTTCCCTTTGTGTGAAATCTGTTTTTCAGACTTTCCACCAGTATTACACATTCCTGGAAAACAAAACTAAGCTCAATTTATCCCAACTCAGCCATGAAGGCTTTCCCCAGACTGAATGATCAGCTCAGTGCATTGCTCAGACCTTCGTGCAGCTCTTGCTCCTTCTCTCACAAAATTTGAAAGGCAGTGAGATAATTATGGATTACTTACAGCCCTGTCTTACGAGGGGCAAACATTAATTCAGGAGTTCTAGAGGACTTCAGGCAACCAAACCTCGGTGGGTCCTTGCTATTTAGTTATTCCTGTATTTCCGTTTTAGCAGCTCAGACTTTCACAGGTGACTGCTTCCGCTACCAGACAATGAGTAAATCTGCTGTATGTGGTGTCATTTCTGATGTAAGCTGGCTCAAATAAAATATTTAATTCTGTTTGAGAATTCTTACTTTGTTCTCTCCTGGTTGTCCAGGCTCCCCACTCAGTCCTTCCTAAGTTACACTAATCATTTGCAAATTCTTTCCACGGGCCTCTTACCTGCTGTAGTTGCTGTACTCCCTTAGCCTTGTAGTACACTGGGAAAAAATGTTCTTCTTCATCCCTGAGAAAATTATAGAGAACCTTTCTGCCCCTCTTTCTCTAAATCTCTAGTTAATGTTAGATCACTTCTGGAGGACTTCACGCACAGATAATCAGAGAATCCCCCCACTGCTGTTAATGCACTGCGGAACAAGTATTTACAGTGTCTGTGAGTTGCTAATAAGCAACCCTGTGCTTTTCTTTCTAGGCAGAGAATAGGAGTAATCATCTTTGGGCCATGAATATGGTGAGTGTGGTTGCCAAAGCACTGGATTTGGGGCCATTTGAGGTGCCGTAGGATGTCCTTGCTGGCCACCAGTTTCTGCTCTAAGTGCCCCATCAGTCCTGTGTCACATCTCCCAGGTCTGTGCAGATATCTCCAAGACTCCCAGCTGTCTAAAATGATACTGGAGTACCTCTGGTCCCCTGTGGTCCCCCACGGCCTCATCTGGGATCAAAACCAGATTTAGTACTAGCTTTGGATCTGCATCTGGACTTTGGGCACCAAAGCTAGTATGAATATTCCCTCTTGGGACACAGCACGACCATAGTGCCTGCCTGTGTGTGAGGTCTGGTTGTGCCTGCACAAGCAGGAGCACTCAACCAGCCCTGCAGGGAGGAGGAACAAAGCAGGGGGATCAGTCCACCCCTTGTGCCTCTGAGCAGGAGATGGATTAGGCTGGCAGCTGCCCCCAGCAGTGCAGGGTTCTGGAGATGCCCAGAGCACAGCCCTGCAGATGTGTGGGGTGAGATATTGGACATGGGGATTATTGAATGACTCAGGTGTGGGTAAGGCTTGATAGAACTGAACCGAGCCAGGGATGTTCTCTGAGTCCAAGAGAAGAGCAGGACTTTTGTGGAAGGAAGGTCTAGGCTCTCGGGAGCCAGGCAGGAGCATCTCTGTAAAAACACAGAGAAAACAACACCCTATCCTTCAAGTACATTCAGCAATGAAAACAGCACTCCTACTGATTAAAGCATAATAAATGTAATGAAAAACACTGTAAGCTGTTAGTGACTGCTACCTGTTATGCATTTGTTTTAAGTCCTTTGAATGCTGATAAACTGTTTTCCACCGTAGAAAATCTCCCTACATTATTGCTGTTTCCCTTATCACGTTTGGAGTCATCACTAGTAAATTCAAGTAATGAATTCATGAGGAGTCTGGATGGCATAATAATGCTGTCTTGCACGCTACCACAGCTACCACCCAGCAGCCCCAGGATGCTTAATCCACCCGAGTGGATTGATCCTCAGTGTCGTTGTGCTATATGTCAAAGCAGTGAAAATCCCTACAGGCATAACCCTTCAGGGCACCTATTTCAGGGTCCGTGGGGCAGAAAGTCTATTTGGTAGCAACCCAGTGCCTCTAGGAAGTGTGAGATCAGCTCTGCGTGCATTGTGCAGGCAGTCTACACGTGTTCCATAAATCTGCCTCGCTGGGGTGTGTTTGGCTCCCAGCATGCAGACTGGGTATTGCACATGCAGGAGGGTGTAGGAGGTTCAGTGATTCCACACAGTGGTCCAGTGTTGCAGTGCTGGGTGTAGCTTAGCTGCTGCAGCTTTCCCTGGGAGCGCAGCGGGGGCTTCTTGGGACAAGGCAGGGATTCTCTGCCCTCCTGCAGTCCATCTCGGACGCCCCGCACCGCTGCTCCGGCTGCCAGCCTGCAACTTCAGTGATGGCAAAGGAGGGGAGAAGGCTCTCCTCATGGCACTGCAAAGGTCTTTATTCCATGCTGACTCCCCAAAGCCTGAGGCCAGCACACGGGCTGGCCCCCAAAGGCAGAGGAGAGGAGCTGTTGGCAGGCTGCTCCCAGAGGCAGAGAGAGGCAGAGAGAGGCAGAGAGAAGCAGAGAGAGACAGAGAAAGACAGAGTCACATGGCTTGGAGCCTCAATTTACCCGGGTACCAGGGGGACGGGGAGAACACATGAGCAAATGGTTTCAGGGCACAGGGGTGGTACATGGGCGGAGTTGGGATACAGGAACCAATAGGGAGAACTCGAGGGAATGGCCAGGACTAGGGGCAGGGGAAGGAGGGAGACCCCAGGAAGCGGTCAGCAAGAGGGGGTACAGTGCCCCAGTCCAGCACTCAGGATATGTGCTAAAAGTCCACCCAGTATTTCTAGAAAGCACTAGAACAGCTGATGGTGCGAGCAGTTTGTGCAAGACAGAGCAGGGACTGTCATCCTTTGCTGTACGTATTTGCTGAGGAATAGAATGAGGTGAAATTACCCTCCTGGAAATGTTGGAACCTCTTGCTCACATGCTATGCAGCAGCTCTATGCAAATGTTATAAAAATGTCAAGGCAATTCAGCTGTCTGGCATCCTGCTCAGATTGCTGGGTACAAAAAGGGTCAGCAATAACCAAGATGCACATTAACTCTAGTCAGAGCACTGAGAATCAAAAGAGGAGCAGGATTGTTAAACTGTTCACCATGAAACATTTAACAACACAGCTTTAGTATTAAAAATGGGCCTGACTTCATTGATAGTACATTAAGCAACACCATGAAACTGATATTAATGTGTTTTTTATGAAAGGACTAGCAAAATGAGTTGTTTTACTCTCAGACAGCACCAAAATCAGGTCAGTAAGGATATCTTCAATTCTGAGCACATGAACAGCTCACCAGGTCCAAGAGGACCAATCACGCTTTTACACATCTTGCTGAACTGGAATCTAATTCAAAAAGCAGGACTTACTGCAACCAGAAATATACTGTATATTCTGCATTTTTCTGCACATGATGAACTGGGAAGCAAAACATTGATTTCTAGCACATACCCTATTCCTGCATCATTGATGCAGTTATATCTCTGCTGAAGTGTAAATGTTCACTGAATTATTGAAACCCTTGTAATGTTGTAAAGGAAAATGTTAATCTTAACAAGACACACACAAATGCCTGCAAAACCAAGAAATCAATTGTAAATAGATAGATAGAAAAAAAAGCATCTTTATTTTCATTTCCGTGGTCTGTGTGGCCCTGCAGTGAACTCCAATCTAGAAAGGAGTTGAATAATGTTTTGCAGCTGGTCAGAAAATGCAAACCAATTTGCAGATTTTTTTAGGGTATCACAGACTTTGTCCCAGTATTACAGTGGGGGGAAAAAAATCAATGTATTTTTGAAACTATTTAGAAACAAACAAGAACAAACTTCTTAGAACAAAGAAGGTGTTTTTTAATGCTTAACTCTAAGCTTTACCTGAAATGTTAAATGCACACACCTAGCCATCACAAAAACTACAAATGTCATGGATTTACTACTGAGAAGGAATAGCTGAAATGTACACTTTGTTACAGTGTACATCAAAATGCAGCAAATTACTTCTGCAAAGGAACTGTATAAATTTCATCATGTGGTCTCCCTCATGTTTGCTTAGGGAAAAAAAAATAGAATATTCACTTCTTCAGCCAAAATTCTGTTTAGGGGATGAAGGTCTAGGGGAGATAGGCACAGAATGAACCAGTTCCTTCTGGCTGTCTCTCTCCGCTGCATCCAGCTCAGTGGAAACTGCTCTATTCCCATTCCACAGCAATATGCCCCTGCACCAGCCCACAGGGATGTCATGGAGGAGGATGGCTCTCACAAGGTCTCTGTATTTTTGGTGTCAAAGAGGAGTGGGATTTGGAGGTTGGCTGGAGAACAGAAACAGGAGACTGGGTGCCTGGGAAGTGGAGGCAGCCAAGGCAAACTGCAGCACTGCTTCTCCACATACACTTCCTGAGATCAGCAATTTAAGGGACAGGTTTAGGGAGAAGTTTATGTCTGTTGTATTGCTGCCTGGAATCAAAAGACAAAACTTTCCAAATAGTAAGAGTGGTAAGATAAAAAGCAATTCTTTAATGGAAGCTTTCAGGAGCACGAATATGGCTCTGTGCACACCTGATACAGGACTTTACAATTTTTATAAGGTTAATTAATTAGCAGGTACATCCAATCAGAGATCAGTTGCCTCAGTAACCCTTCTTTGGGTCTGCCCCTTTGGAGTTGTTCCAGGGGGTTGTTTGCTCTATATGTTGTTATGCCTCTCAAATTCTGGTGAAAAATCAGGTGTCCTTGTTACAAATTCTCTTCTTGAGAATAAGACTAAACAGAATTTCAAAAATGTGTTAGAAAGGGTTAGCTTATTGTTCTAAACTGTGAGAGCAGGCAGGAAAAGCACTAGAAACCATACAACTATATATTAAAAATCTACAAAGCTACAAATATATGAAAAGGCTAAAAATCTTCAGGCACCAGTATCACACAGTGCAAGCCCCAGCACACCTGTAGGCTATGCCATGCCTATGCTGCTGGTTGACCCCACCATTAAGGTGCAACCTTGGAATGTTTTCCATGATGCTGATCCCTAAATAGGAGAGTCACCTTGGAGCACCCAGATGAAAAGCAGCTACTGCAACGGTGTTCATCGTCTTGAACTTTTTCACGAGTGTAATGCAATATTATACAGCAAACTATATGGTTTTATTAAAAAATCACTCATTGCTTTGGTCCTTTCTGAAGAAGATCTATGTGTTTGCAGACCAGAATGTTCTGCTGATGAGGAATATTTTTCTCCTGGCAGGAATCCAAGCATCAAAATGTGGGTTTTCGTAGCTGTGGTGAGTAATCTGTCAGCAGGGAAACCATAACAGCCTAGAGGAGGAAGAAAAGAAAAAAAATCCAATCACATTGGAAAGAGATACTCCATAAAAATAAATAAGGGGAAAATATTTTCCAGCTCTGAAGCCTTGGGCTGAAAATTATTGTCCTGACAAAAATGGCACACTTAGATTTATTCGCTAAAATTTCTGATGATGAATCAGGCAAGAGCTGAAAATCAGTTAGGATGCTCTGTATTGTAGCTGATAGATTTTCTCAGTGTGGACAAAATATATTAATGGACAGCTTAGGAGCAATTCAGACAAGCATTTAGATCAAATGCTGAGGCCTTTTTGGCATGTTGTGATGTATTCTCAGCTACTTCTAGGAGATGCTGTAGGTACCCAGACATCACATGGGCTGACTTGTGGATTTCAGCACTTTCCATTAGCATCAGTGAGAGCCACACTAGAATGTGGGCTCTGAAATTTATACCAGTTTAGCTATACTTTCTGTAGTGGAACATGAAAATCCTCACTGAGGTAAACAGTGTGCCATCTACCCCTCCTGCCCTGCCTGCCCAGCCTTAGGCTGGGCTCTGAAACGGGAGTGATGGGACTGTCAGCTAAATAAAATGTGGTGTTGCAGAGTCTCTGCTGTCCCTCCCACGCCTGTGCACGCAACAAACACCACACTTGCTTGGCCTTGGAACAACCTGTTTCACACTGCTGTGATTTCCCAGCAAGGTCTGTCTGCACATTGTTATTTTGGCCCAGCACTGGATTTATGAGGGTTCTCCAGGGGCTGTGATCTTGCTGCCTGTCCTTCCTTTCCTCTCATCGCTGCCCAGGGTGACAGGTCACCCCAGGCACACAGAGGTGGCTGAATTACAGCTGTGCAGCCCCTCAGTGCTGCCCATTCGTGGCTGCACTCAGCCCTGCTTGGATCGACGGCTGAGCAAATAATCTATTCTTCAGTTTTCTCTCTGTGCTGAAAGTGGTAGAAAATGCTATATAAACAAGACCCATACATTCATTATTTTCATAGCTTGATAAAGTACAAAGTTGATATTTTTCTTCCCCTTCCTCACCCCCCCAAAAAAAATGTGCACCTGGAACCCAAAGTAAAGGGCTTCTTTTCTTTTTAAAAAAATAATATTTAGGGCAATTAAATTGCAAAATTAAAATTAAAAATATGAACATTTTGTTGAATTTTAAGGCCAAAACTGTGACTTTAACACAGATTTTTTAGTAATTTTCACTGTGTCCAGTGTCTGAAATTTTAGTAAACACAACACTCAACCCCTTATTTATTCATTTGGAGTACATCTAGGCTTCCTCTCACAGCTATGACAATGCCATTTCTGTTTTTCTTTTCACCTCTGAAAGTTTTCCCTAGCTTTTGTCGACTTGGTGGTTCTAAGGCCAAAAATAAATAATAGGCTACTGAGATCTGGCAGTAATTTTCTGGAATTCTAGGAATACTGAGAGGGGAGTTATGGTTTGTGTTAAATGCCAAGTGTCTTCTTGTGGTTCCCATGGATCACACAGTGTTGCCCACACCATAACTTCTCAGGATCTTTTAAATCTTTGCTCTTCTAGCATTTTCTCAAGGAAAGTTCCCATTGGTGTCAGCAGCAGCTTTTCCTGACAGAAAGTAACTAGCTTTAAGTGTTTGGGAAACTGTAGTTTCTAAGACCAGACCCTGGGACATCAGCATTTAACATGTTTTCATTGAGAAGTTGAGTTAAGCATTAGAGTGACTTAATTACCAAAAAAATAACAGTTCATGTTGTAGATTTCACTCAGTGATAAAACCTGGGTCAAGCAACAGCAGATTATCACCAAAATAGATCATATTTGTGCCTAGCAGTATTTGTGCTACAAATATATGTTGCCTGTAGTCGAAATGGTGATGTGCTCTGGGGCGAATTTGAAACATATGTTTTAACATTTACTATTTATTGTGGAACCAGGCTCAATTCAAGCCTGTAATGGAAGGCAGAACAGAACTGACCCTAACCTCCAACTACTGTTATCTTCTCTTTTCTCTTTTTCTTTACCATAATTGTCCATTTTCTGTTTTCAGCCTCCTGGAAAACCAATGACCGTGGAGAATAAAATACTTCATCATCAACTTCTTCAAGTTTTCTGGGTAAACAATGTAAAAAAGTCCAGTTGGAAGCAGCAGATTTTGCAGTCTGTAGATTAAAAAGCATATAAAAATAAAGACATATGTGAGGACGTTAGTAAAATCCTTTACTAGTAAAAATGTTAACGAATTTTATATTAATTCCCACTCTAGTTACTTGGATGATGAACTCAGAAGAATTCCGCAGACTTCAAAAGAATTCCCCATCTGTGAATAAGATGGGAATATGTCCATGCAAGTCTGCAAGAGTTCAGTGCTGACTTCACAAAAGTCAACAAGGCTCTCCAATTTCTCTTGTCTTTAGAGGGGGAGTGAAAACCCCTCTGCTGCACATGTTCTGGAGCTGGGTCTCATTGGGAAGCTCTGAAAGAGGCCAAGCCATGTGGAGTGTATGAAATAATTCAAACTTTGTTATCTTTGTGAGTTCTTTAAGCTGGAGGGAGGTTTGCATGTGGCTTTTCCATTGCCCTGCTCAAAAACCCTCCAAATTCACGCTTTGCTGATATTGATTCTGATAAATGCAAGCTGTAAGAACATAAAAAACCCCTAAATCTCAGTTTTTACCTGCATTGTAATCTGATAACCTTGAAAGGCCTTTAGTCTTTCTTTCTTTTCCTCTTCTTGTCCCATGCTTATCCATGTGTCTGTAACTAAGACATTGGCACTGTCTGCAGCTTCCAAAGGGTCTGTTGTGAGAAGTAACCTGGTGCCATACTAATGGGAATAAAACAAGGAACATCACTAAGACAAGGAGCTTCAACATCATTTATAATGAAAATAAGCTCTATTCAAATTATTCTACTAGGCTGTTTCTTAGGCTCCTACCTCTCTGGAGTTCTGTTCTGCCACTTCAGTTATCCTGAGGTCTGGTTCAAAGCCCTGACAAAAGAGATAATAGGTAACACATCATGGAATATGTATAAGATCTTCACTGTTTAATAACACTGGTCAAAAAAATACTGATTGAACCATTTGCCGTGGAAGAATATCTTTCAGAACTGTAAAACTTGAAGAAATTATGTTGATTTTGTTGAAAGTTTATTTTGGAGATAAGGTGGTGGAAAGTGTTCTAAAAACCTAAGAAAAATGTATTTTGACAGTTACAGAATTAAATTCATATGCAACATTTAATTTTTTTGTTCTAAACTGAGTTTTACAAATATGTTATTTTGTATTACAATGCAACATTCTAAAATGCTGCACCGCCAATTCAAACCAAATGAGATGCAGCACCTCCACTCATCTGAAACAAGCTTCGTTTTTGTTTTTTTTTTTTTTTGGTGGGGCAGAGTGCATTGGATGACTTTGTAAGGCTTTGTCAAATGGAATTGTGATCCTCCATGATTTATACTCCTGCCATGAATTCCCATTTCTGATGCTGGACTCAGCAGAATCACTTCAGCTTTGCATCAAAATAACTGGATCAGGATTTTTTATCTCGGTTCTGAAAACAGTCACTCACGATAGATGTAGGCACCCCCAGCTGGGGCCCTTGAGCACTGCCTGAGTGTTTGAGACAAGCCTGGGTGAAGTTTGCCTTCCTTTCTCCACGGGCATGTTTTTTCTCACCCTGGGAGTGGCAATCCGCAGGTGCATTCCCAGCTTTGCAGCGCTCGTCATGAAGGACTGGAGGACGTTGTTGCCGTCCCCGATCCAGGCGATGGTGAGTCCCTTCAGCCCCCCGTAGTGCTCCTGCCAAAGCAATCACAAGCTCTGGGGTTACATTCTGGAGGAGCTGGGCAGGCTGATGGGCAAGAGGGAATGATCAGATGGGTCTGTGCAAAGGCAGCTGGCTGCCTTCAGTGGACCACACCTGAAATTACTGCTCCTACAGGATGGTCACGGAGGGAAAGCCCCCCCAGGTCATACAAGAAGGCCCAAGTGCTGCTGCTTCCCCTGGAGAAGGACACGTTGGCACATGAGCCACATGGTAAGGCTCAGGCTGAGGGATTCAGCACCAGCCACAAAGTGATTTTAGCATCGCTGATGTACAGCTGTTCTTTGCGGCTCATAAACATCAGGGAAAGTTAGAAAGTTCTAATTTAGAGACTGTCCTAACGCCTGGAATAAAACTCCTTCCAGCTTTCCCCCATATTGTGAAAATACCCCTGTTGAGATTTGCTCTTCCTTAGTTGCCTCTACATGCTGTTTCCTGTGGCTGTGGCCATGCCTGGGAATGCATCTTCACCCCACAGCTGCACAGGACAGCATAGAACAGTGCTCTGAAAGCAGCTGTGCCACTCATGGCTGCAGCATTTGTTCTCCATTGTACAGCCGAAGAGTGCCGGGATTTTTTTTAAAATGTGGTTTTCCCAAACTTGAAACAGCGTTACAGAGTTAACTGTGGCTTTGCCTGAGGGCACTTACAGCCTGGCCATGTGCAGCTACTCTGTCCCTCCACCCCAATGGACGAGGCCTACGGAGGAACAAGAGTAACAGGGGTTACATATTCCCAGAGCAGGACAATTTGAGGCTCCTTAACAAGCCTTGTTTTAAATATGCATGTTTGTAGGCACTTTAACTCATATCAAAATTTTTGCAAAGACATAACCAAATTCTCCTATAAGCCTGCTCTGCACGACTCTACCTCATGGCTTGAAACACTTTCTGGAGAGCTTTTTATTCTTAGTTCAAATCTGGGCCATGCTACAATTGCATTGTAGTAGCTGGAAGCCAGACAGTGTTTCAACACTTTGTGTGACATGATTCAATGCTTGTCTCAGAGGATAAGCATCCACATCGTACTAAGTGGCAACCTTGCAGGCAGTTGCAGAAAAGATGCCGAAAGACTGAACAGAAAAAGGGCTGGGACTACCCCCTCCTCTCCTGGCAGCAGCTTCTCCTAAACAAATAGTTTGTGAAGTTGTTCCAGAAAAAAGTTACTGGCATTTCTTCCACAGACCACAATTTTAAGTCAAAAATAGCAGTGCTCGAAATATTGAATGACATTCGAGTGCTGCAAAAATATAAACCTAGCAGAGTCCTAGACTGTCTAGGCTTAGGGGCTAAAACTATGGTATTGCAGAAATATCACTTTTTCAGCCAAAGTTTGCTAACAGCAGGCTTATTGGCAGAGGTTGGATGCAAGGGCTTTTACAGCAGAACAGATCAGGACTTTGTGGACATGGAAGTTATTTCAGTATAACCATTCTGCAGGTCTCCAAGGATCTTTCTAAGTCCTTCCACATCTCCTGGCAATGGTGCTCCTAGGAGAAGGCCAAACTGAAGCATTCATTTAAGGTGTTGTTTCCATTTAGGGCTTAGTGATAGCTGAGACTGGAACCCACAGCCAGAAGCAAACAAGATAGGCCAGAGCTCTTTTCATCTTACTGTTTAAAAATAGACATCTCAGCCTTAATACTCAAAGCATTTACTAGAGTCACGAATATACTGCTATGTTAAACAACTTCACCTTATTGCCAGCTGCTACTCTGCATTAAGAGAAGCACAGTGCATGCTAAGTACTTTCCTCTGTTTTCCCAAGCCACTAGCTGTTACAGATAAAATATGGAGTACTGGACGTGTCTGTAAAATGATCCCTGATATGCACTGCAAATTGCAGAGCCTCATCTGCAGTGCCTACTGGATAGAGTGGGCATAGCTGGATGGATTTTAATGAAGATGTTTTGCTAATGGAAGGAGTCACAGCAAGGCAGAATCGGGCTCTGTGTGTGCTAGTGGAGCCTGTTTTATATCCTGTGCTAGGCTTTATGGTGCCACTGGTGCACTGCTGCTGTATTCATCTAAAGCCACATCACTGTGACTGTGACTGTACTGCTTATAAGCAAACACACACCCTCAGCTGCCAACAGAGATGAAGTGACTCTGTTGGTCAGAACCAGAAATCTCGGAGGTCATACAAAAGCTACAGTAAATAAGACACACTTCTTCCCACTCCCTCTTTTATAGTATGTGCTTGTGCAACCACACAGATGAAATCCTGCTAAAAGTGTTTTGCCATGATTGTAACACTCCAGATTAAATGAGAGCCTTTACAATACCTGCTGATCACCAGAACCTCTGAAGATATTTCCCCTTTGCTACCCTCCTCCCCAGTTTTTCCAAACTTTGTTATACTGATGTAGGCTTTACACCTGCGTGGGTGTTCTGCTGTTTCTCTCTATGTTTGGAACACGACTCCTAGTAAAGCCACTCAAAAAATAACGTTTTTAGAAAGTCTAGAGCCCTTCTCCCTTATGAAGCCTCTTTGACAAACTAGTAATTGCTGCTGTAGTGCCATAAAGCCTGCCTTTGTTATTCTTATGAAAAATCCCACCTAAATCAGCAGTACCAGTTTTACATTCAGCTTTCTGACCCTCATGTTGCTTTTATAATGTTTCATTCTGTTTTTATCCATGGCTGCAGTGTATCAGTGTATCCAACCATGGGAAAGAATAAGCATGCTCAGAGATTTGACCCTGCTGTATGTTGGAGAAGACTGGGTTAACTAATTAGGGATATTCGTGTCTGCCTCTGCCTGGACTTGCTTCCAGTGAGACTGAAACTCTGACACCATTATAGATTAATTCTGAAATGTTTGACCACAACTGTCATAACAGCCCTCAATTAAAACAAGCTTTTGAATAATGAATCAATAATCTGTCAAATTTTAAAATGGAATGCCAGGGACTAATCAAAGCCTTAGACCTTTGGGAGACAGTGCAATCCAGTAAATGAGAAACTGGGCAAACTTGTATCTTCTGGCTCTCAAACTGGGCTTAAGGCAAATGCTGGGCCAGTTATCTCTTTTACTCCCACACTGGTTTTTGTCATGGTTATTGATACAGTATGTTGTAGAGGACCAGGACAGATCTTAGCTGGGATTTCTAATTGTTAGAACAATGAAGGTGATGATGGTGATGAATTTGAAAATTGTAATAATTAGAGGTCTTGGGGTCACACATTGAGGAGAAGTTGAGAATATATTTCAGCCCTCTTCAAGCTGGGCAGCACTCTTTGTCATGCTGTTTAAAAAGAAATCACTGATGTGTTTCTTATGCTAACCATTGCTTTCTGAAAAAGAAAATTCCCCCCAGACCAGTGACATAAAAACTAGTGGCATATGGATCCGCTCTAATTACCAGTCTGGCCGTCCTGCAGTCAGCTACAAGTGAGCTGATTTGGCCAGTGACGTTAATATCAATCGAATCAATGTCAATATCCAGGCTGTCTCTGGAATACAAATTGTGTGATGCTGCCCTCCAGCCAAGCTGAGCAGAGCAGAAGCTGAGCCGCAGCTCCTGCCCAGGACACTGAGAGGCACGGGGTGGACTCGGCACGAGGCTGCAGCACAGCAGAGGAGTAAAGGGGCTCAGTGTGTGCACACTACCAGCACACAAACTCGCAGTCTTTAAAGGCCAAATCCTCAAACCCTCAAAATCAAGTTCTTTACATGTTTGCAACCATTTGGAGTGGGTTATAACTGGAGCAAACTCAGTTCAACATAACTTTTAGGAAAGAGGGTAGTACATAAACACTAAGAAAAACATTTATTTTGGCATAATAGAGGGCATCAACCCGGAGCACAGTATTAAAGGACAGAGCCAGCTTAGACTTCAAACTTGTGAACTCAGGAAGAAGGCACTGAGCAGGAGGATGCTGAACCTGAGGAATCTCACCCCAATATTCGTATCAGGAGCACACTGTATGATCTGAAAAGAACACCCTGAACATTTACAGGATGAGAATTCACCCTGCATACAGAATGAGAATTGACAGCCCTGAAAATAAACCAGCTGCATTGTTTGGGGGATGCAATGGGCTGTACTAAAATAACCGTACTAAAATGCACCTGAATAGGGAATCAGAAGCTGTAAGCAAGAAAACATTTTGAGGAAACAAACCAGGCAATTACGTAGTTTGAGACCAAAGAGAAAGTACTTGAGGAGGATTCAAGAAGGCACATGACAAAATTAATAGCATACAGAAAACGGAAGAATAAAAACGTGCTAAGTATGAAGAGGGCCAGAGTGCATGTAGAGCTCCACTGGAAAACACAGAAGAAAAAAAAGAAAAGAAAAAAAAATACATTTTGGGTATGTACTGACAGCAGGGAGGGACAGATCCAGGCAGGAAAATATTTATATGGATAGGGAACAGACATTTTTTAAAGAGAAATAAGCTGTACAAAATCTGTAGTTACGTTTAAATGTTAGGCTAGCAGTCTGTGCCACTATTGTAGCTTGCATATATGTATAAATCAAATAAATTGCCTTTGCATCACACAGAAACAGTTTAAATGTTATATATGGACTTTCAATTAATTTAAAGAATCAGTGGCACCATTCCACATCCCTGTATTAATCTACTTGCAGGCAGTACTTGGATGATACCTTGCTGAAAATCCCACGAGAAGCTTGCTTGTGACAAGTAGCAGCAAGAGCCTGTGGCTCACACCTCTTCAAGAGTTAATCTCACTTCTGTGAGCTGGTAAAGTTCATTATATGATTAAAATGTTGTTTCATTTGTTGTTTCAGTCCTCTCCAACTCACTGTACAGTGCAAAGAGGCAAAAAGGGAGCAGAGGAGCAAGTCAGAAAGGGAAAGATCAGGCAGTGCCATCACCCACAGGGAGCTGCTCAGAGCTCTCTCCTGCCTGCACCTCTTTCCTGGGTAAGAAAGCAGAGAAGTGTGCCAGCAACCAGCAGTGCAACATGCCCTTGGCATAGCAGGGTGGCCACCCAGCTGCCCTATACAGATCTCCTGACAAACTTTGGGCTAAGGAACATGCTGGAAAGTCAGGGAGGAAATGGTGCTCTGCTTATTTGGCTGGGTGTGAAAGTGCTGCAAATTTAAGAAAAAACTTCCATGGGTGTGTAAAAGCTAAACCATTCCTTGTGATGTAAGTGCTCACTTTGTCATGTCACCTCTCCATGTCAAGTACTTCTTTTGTTTGAGCATCAGCTGTTATGGATCTATTTCTTCATCAGGTAAAACGGGCAGGGGCACTTTCCACAGACATCCTCCCTGGTGTTTGATGCTGCAAGGACACCCTGTGGTGTTGGTGCTGCCCTTGGTTTTCAAACCAGGGAGCAGTGCAGCCTGTGGGCTCATGTTCACCCAGAGTTTCTGCCATGGCTGCCCTATATGAGCATGCAATGGAGGAGCAGCAGAGGGTGATCAACAGGGCACGTACTCATCCTGCTGTTTTCCATAGGTTTCCCCCTAAGATCAGTGGGGAAAGAGATGCATCTCCAGAAGGTGATTGAGGTGCTCAATGGTCTCTCTGCATTGACTGGAGGCAGAGTAGAGGGCAACAGCACTCTGAACCTGTCTGCTGGAGTCAGTAGCCTAGGTAAAACCAGGTTTAGGGACAGAGAAATCCCTGGTTGTGTGGACTGTGAGTCTCAGATTATTCCTGAAGACTGTTACTCACAAGTGATAAAATGCTAATTGAGAAGTGGTTTGCAAGACAGAACACTCCATAAAACACAACCAGGAGATTCTCCTGACTTATATTTGCACACAGTGTTTATAATGAAATGATGACATTCTCATTACACCTTACTGTCTTATACAATTGAATATTGAGGCTTGCTCAATGTGATCTCATCATTCTCCCTTATCCTGAGGTCTGTTAATCTCAAGTTCACCAATTTTTGCTGGTCTCTTCACTGTGAATATAAAAAATTCACAAAAAAATACTCTAAAATAAAAAAAGAAATTTTTGCCAAACACGTGAGTCTTTCAGTATTTAAGGTTTAAAGCATGAATGATTTAATATTACTCTCACTTGATCTTTCCCACATACTGAATGACCCATAGCAAAATCTCCAACAGCTGAGAAACACAGCTGAATGGATCAGAAAATTATTCTGCCCTACCATTTTCAAGCAGTGTGGTTTTCACTCATTCAGAAAGTAAACAAGGTCAGAGGAGTTCATCATAGTTGTCAACCAACCCTGCAGTATAATAATCTTTTTTAATAAGCCAGATCCTCAATTGATTGTAAAACCGCACACTCCTTCTGTTCACAGATAAACATCTGGTATTCTGTGTGTACAAATGCTATCCTGCTGTCAGATCCACTGTTGCATTAGATAAAAATAAAAAATATGATCTCTTTTAACTGTTCTTTGATGTGAGCAAAGTTTAAACTGGTTAGAGTGTCTGAACACTGAACATTTGTACTGGTAGCATTAACTGGCTTTTGAAAACAAATTTGTTCAACCAATTTCCTAATGTATAAATAGTGATTCCTTTTAAGCTGTCCAGAGATTAGGGAGGAATCAAGAGTGAACTACAGAGTGTTTTTAAGCCAGTGGAAAAACTTCTGCTGGCTTCTCCTGAGCCAGATTCTCATCTTTGTCTTAATATGTACAGCCCTCTCTATGTTCTTTGAATTGCAGACTAATTCCAATGAGGTACTTAATTTTATGCTTAACTTCAGTCCTACTACAGCTGATAGGACTACGTAATTGTTTTAAATTAAACAGGTCCTTAATTGTATTGCTGGATGAAGATCTCTTTAAACAACAAGTGCCATGTAATTACTGCTTTGAAAAACCTAGGGACAAATGGTTTTGAAGATGACTTATCCAAATACTGACTAAGACTTAGCAAAAAAAAAAAAATTGTTGTATTTTTACCTGAAGAGTTAGGTAATCAGCTAAAATCTGGAGAGGATGATGTAAATCAGACAGTCCATTGATTATTGGGGCCGTGGCTTCTTTTGCCATTAGGTCCAGATCATTATGGTTGTAAACTCGAGCCAAGATTGCATTTGTCATGCTGGACAGCACCCTAGAGATGGCAGAAAATACTCAAGTCAAACATAATAAATATACCCCTGTTGCACTCTTCAGCATGCAACACATAAATATTAATGAGAAATGGTAATGAATCAATATTTTTCAGCTATCTGAATAATTTATCACGCCTGCAGAAGACTCAAATGTAGCCATTTAACAAGCTGCTAATAAGTAAGAAGTTTCACTTCCTAACACTACGATAGTAAGTAAATTAAAACTGCTGCTCTATTTTATATTTTTTTCTCTTTAGCATTTCATTATAGATGGAACATCGATACATGTTAAGCTCTCTGAACTAAGATAAGAGATTGTGTGATACTGTAATATTTGAAGAATTTGATAGCCTCAGAAGAGATAAGGTATATGATTTTTTCAGTCTTTTAGCAAAGAACAAATGTAGCATTGACTGAATATTACAGACTCTGTATGGTAGCCTGGCTTTGTGAGGGTCAGTGATATAGATCTGTTTTAGATTACCACAACTGTTTACTGATCTTAACAAACACAGAAACAGAACAGGCTGGGGTTGTTGGTCTGCTTTCTCCTACCTACACACCTGTGTGTTGACTCCCGTGGTGTCAGCATTCAAGTAATGCCCGAATTTGAAACTCAGTATAAGGAAAGGGATTGCAGGAGCCCCTGTATCACTCTGGCATTAACCTCATTTGCTGAAGTGCGAAAGACACAGAGATTAGCATAGTGGATTAGCATAGTTTACTCTGAATTTTTTAGATAAATTAAATAGGGTTTGGAACTCTTAATTTCTCTGCGTTTCTGTGTTTTAATCAGGCCCTGAAGCCTGACTTTGAAGCAGCATTTTGTGTGTTTTCATGTTATCTGTAGTAGGACCTTAAAACACAACAAGGGAGGACTGAATTAGAAGTGTATGGAAAAAATCCTTGCAGTATCTGCCTTCCTGATTAACCATGGCAAATTCTTGCACCACCTCTCATAGGAATAAGGCTGTTAGTACCACCATCAGCAAGGTCTCCTGATGAAGTCAGTAACATGTATTTTCTACTGACACCAGCCATTCTTCACACAAGCAAAACTCTTATAAAATGTTGCAAGACTGCCTATAGAGCTCTCTGTGAAGAAAATACTGTCGATAGCAGCTACAAATGAAAAGGAGGAACTGAACAAGGTTTTTACCGATTACAAAGTACTGGAACAGCTGCTGTTGGTGCCATTATTTCTTCTTAGCTTACCAGTTCTTTCTCTGGGGGAAATCTGTTCTGTTCTGAACTAGTCATCAGGGATGTGGTGAATGGGCCCTTTTGTCAGCCATCTCACAGGTGCCCACCCTAAACAAGACACAGCCAGTCTCCATCAGTCAAGGAAAAGGGGCAATCACATTGGGAAATTGCTCATTTTCCTTACACTTTTTTTTCCTTTAGGATGTCAGGACAACTGATTTCTATTTGACACAGCTGATCAAGAAATTACAGATGGTTCTTTTATAGGGTATGCCATTAGGGGAAATTCAGCCATGATCACCAGCTAGTGAGAACTGCTGGACTTTCATCTTTAGTCTGTTGAAAGTAGGTATCAGACTTATGAGACACCTGCCAGCAAGACATCAGACAGTCCTTCTGCCAGCTTTTCTGGATGTCATATTTTACAGTAGGAAAATCACCCATGAATGGGCTTTATTCTTTGTGAAATCAAAATAAAACTAAACTTGGGGGGAAAAAACACGAACAAGTAACCCTCACCTGGAGGTCTCTGATTACAGGGGAATGATTAAGTCTCCAGTAATTGAAGCAGTTTAAAGGAAACCATGTAAGGCTGGAATTGCATAGGAAAAAAAGGTCCTGAATAAATAAGAGTCTTATTAAAGGTGAAGTTTTGGAAGCTGAGGGGCTGTAAGCACAGGCTCATCAGGTGACTACATTTAAGGTTCTTGTTTTATCAACCACTAGGTCTTTCTCTCCTTTCCTTCTTTTGCCAAACTGTGAGACTGTGAACTTCAAAATCCCAGAGCCTGGAAATATGTTTTATTGGAATACTGGGTACATTGGAACGCTGCATATCTCTCTTTTAAAAGTAATTTATATTCCTATAGAGAAAACCTGGATTTTTTTTTTCCTCAGCTGTATCCTCTGAGGTATCCAAAATTAAGCACAGGGTATGCCTTTTTGGTATGGCAGATCTCTGAATATGAAAATGGGGCATTTGCATATATTTTATATCGAATACTGCTACGCAAGGTAGTTTTGCTTTTGTTTTGAAAGTCTATATCCATTCAAAAGCTTTGAACTTCTGACAAGACTGCTTCACTGTCATTCATAGTCTCACAGGGACATACAGTGGATGTGTTCTCAGCAAAGTAAACCTGGTCCCCATAAACGCAGAGACTAATGCTGTAATAATTCCAGTGGACTGGTAAAATCATCTTATGAGTTCTTCAAGGCTGCCACTGAACCTTATGGCCACTGAGCCTTAGTGATGCCCAGTGGAACTGCTCTACAGTGGGAAATATAGACACAGTACTTATATTTCATTTCAGGTAATACATCAGACGTGTTAAACAGCACTGAAAGGCTGAGAGCTCCTTAATGGGCGGTAACTTTTTGCCACTGTGTCAGCGCAAATGTAAATGCCTTGTGAAGCATGGAGGAGCTGATTTATGAGCAGGTAATAAGTCACTAAAAATATGTTCACAGCAGGCTTTAAACTCTTACCTGCAGCAGTTCAAATAAAAACTGTGACTTTTATAGATCTGTGCCCCTTTCGCTTTAAGTCTCAATCTCAAGTACTTCTAAGGCCTTCAGAGCCCCAGACACATGGCTGTAAATATTTGAAATACCCTCTGGATCTACTACAGGCATTCTTTTTTTATTCTTACATTAACTGAATGAGGTTGGGATGTCATCTTTCATTCACAAGAAACACCAAGGAATTAACACTCCAGTTGTTCTTTTGGGTAAACTGCTCAGCCTTGATAATGCAGTCAGTAGTACTTCTGCTAATGAGAGCAGGAGTGGAGCAGAGCACATGGGGCTCTCTAAGGGTTTGGGAAAACCTCCTGTCCACTGTAGCAGGTGAGAGCTGTGACTCAGCAGAGGAGTAAAATCCCCAGATCAGAGTCATAAATAGTGATTTGTCCTGGAAGAGCAAGCAGTGACAGAGAAAAGGGGGGGCTTGCTTGGGAAGTGGGTATTGTAGGAGCTTTATTCACAGAATGGGGATGCCTTCGGAGTAGCTGGAAGATTTGCTTGCTTCTATTTATTGCCTTTTTTCTTGTAGTTTATTGTCTGCCCTTTTCCTTTTTGCTTGTGCAAACAAAGGCCATTCAGGACACTGTAAACAAAAGATTTAATGTCCCTTTACTGTCCCATTTGGGAAGAAGAAGAAATGAAGAACAAATGAAGAAGAAATGAAAACTGGGCTATACAAAGCACATCTATTTTTGTGTCAGAACACACCTGGATTTGCAGTAGGGTTGGCATCTGAAAGGCAGAGAGCCTCCAGGTGACAGTCCTGCATGGCTGGCAGGACGATGCTTGGAGAGGTTATTGCAGGGAAGCACTTTGGAAGGGCCCTGACTGCATCCTCCCCCTTCCTGAAGGTGTGGCTGCTGGGGCTCACAGCCAGCTGTGCAATAGGGCAGATGAGGGCTGCAAGGTGAGCAGAGGGATGGAGCACCTCTCCTACAAGGAAAGGCTGAGAGAACTGGCATTATTCAGCCTGGAAAAGAGAAGGCTCCAGACTGACCTAATTGCAGCCTTCCAGCACCTGAACTGAGCCTACACAAAAGATGGAGAGGGACTATTTCCAAGAGCCTGGAGTGACAGGACAAGGGGGAATGAGTTCAAAGTGACAGACAGTAGGTTTAGATTGGATATTATGAAAAAATTCTTTACTGTGAGGGTGGTGAGGCCCTAGCACAGGTTGCTCAGAGAAGCTCCGGCTGCCCCATCCCTTGCAGCAAGGCCAGGCTGGATGGGACTCTGAACAACCTGGTCTAGTGCAAAGTATCCCTGTCCATGACAGGGGGGTTAGAATGAGATGGTATTTAAAGACTCTTCCAACCCAAAACATTCTATGATTTTATTGTTGCAGCTCACTCTGATACTGGCAGAGTCATGTGTCTAGCAGAGAGTGAGAGTTAAGTACTTTCAAGCCTCAAGGGACTGAGATTTTTACTTTCTACCATCAACACTCATATGTCTTCCACTTCAGTAGTTAAAAACAAGAAAGGAAAATTTAAAATGTTCAAATGTTTGATCATTTTTCTTGAATTTTCTGTGGATTTTATCACAGAGAACAGCAATATAGTTCTCAAACAACCTTTCCCACTGACTGAGAGCTGTGATATTCAGCAGAGGCAATGGAAATCAGCTGCCTGATTGCATCTTTTGAATTGAGCCTGATGAGCTTGACGCTGCACATCTTTCACTAGAACAAAGGGGACCACTCAGACACTGCTAACCTTCCAACAGCTGGGCCTGGCTGAATCGACCTCAGGCTGCACAAGGGCTGCCTAGAAAGCAGGGTAGTGCTAAGGCTGGATGAAGCTTTGATAGTTGGAGTGCTATGGAAAACAGCAGGAGCACCTGCAAAACATAACCTCATGTTTTGCCTGCTTTCTGCAACATCAGAGGCAGTCCACTGGAGAAAAACTCTGAGCTCAGGTGCTCCCTGCCACAGCAATGGAGGTAGACTTCTACCCACCCCTGCATCCATGTGGGACTGGGCATGATTGAGATCTTCCAGAGATGCCAGTAAGAGAAGAGAGCCATAGCCCAGCCTCCACAGCAGTCCTGAGAGTGGATACAGCTGGGAAGGAGGGCACAGGAAATCTGAAACTGGCTATAAAGTGTTGGTCCAGTTTTGTGCTGCTGAAATAGGGGGATCAGAAAGGCCCTCAGTGCCACCCTGTCACTGGTCTACAGCAGGCTAAGGCCCACCAGCAGCTGGCCTAACTAACATAAATAATGTCTTTGCTTCTTGATTTTGCTCCCAGTGCAGCAGAACCAGAAAGTTTGAGTCTTGTTAGAATATATGTGCTGTCATCAGTGGAGTTACACTGCTACTGAGGTTCATAAAATGGTTCAGTTTTTAAATGCAAGCCTAGTTAACACTCTATATGTCAAAATAATTCTCAATGTGGGAAGTGTTGTATAGCCTGAGTGGATGGAATAAAGGTTTACTGAGCTATGGATTCTGTGAGCTGACCTGTAAGTATTTAAGGAATTCGGACTCCCTTCTTACATTTTCCAGAAAGAAAATATTAGGTTCCAAAATTCTGCAAGAAAGGTGTCAGCCCAATCAATTACCAAATATGATGATCAATCAAGTGATATTTTACCAACCTTGCTGTATCTGTGAGACTCTCATTAGTGCCCAGATGTATGTCTTGTGTTGTAAGGAAGGAAGGATGTCCTCCAAGGAGAGCAAATCCTACAGTGAGAACAAATTCAAGAAAAAAAAAAAAAAAAGAGAGAAATTAGACACCAGCACCTCATATTTACATCCAAGATTCAAAATCTTCTTGATATAAAATACATATACAAAAATAGAACTCAGCAGGACATCCAAATGTTTCAAACACCTAATAATATATGTGATAAAATGCTAAAATAATTAGGATTTGACACACAAAATTTCAACTAAATGTGCTTTGGAATAAACCCATTCAAATGTATGCCTTACTGAAATCCTTAGCCACGAGTTCTGATCTGGGATCACAGGAACAGTCATTCCAGCTCCAAGGCTACACATTGCCACGAGCATCACTGTGGCTCACTGTTAAGAGCCAGGAAATCCATTCATCATGCTGCATTTCTACTTCAAGAGACTTTGCATTCTGCAAGGGCCAGCCATCCGAGTCACCAGGTGTAACTCCACATCCTTGCAAGTATCTGCATTATCTCCCATGTGAAGTCACTCAGACAGAAAACCCTAAGCCTCCTCATGCACTGTAGCAAACTTGAATTTGGTCTCAAAACACCAAGTGCCTTAAAAATGATAATGTGAGAGAGAGAAAAGGAAAGGTCTCAGGCCCTGCCAGCATCCTTCTAACCCTGCAGTAGTTAGGAATTTACAAGGTGGCCCAAGGAACTGGATGGATTAGGTCTGAAGAGTGGAATCCATTCCTGAACAGGAAACCATGGAAAGACTTGAGCATCATTTAAGAATATAAAACATTTTGGGGAACTTCGAAGATGTCTGAACAGTGTTTTGGATGAAGACAAATTACCTGTTCTGGGCAACTCTCAGGTTCTCTCCTATCTTATTTTAGCTGCACCACCAGCAGAAAGTTACCACAAGCGACCATCTGACAGACAGGGAGAAAACAGCTTCTTTTTATTAATATTTGAATCTCCCTGGCTTTGCCTGGTTTAAGCCTAAAGCCTCTTTCTGCTGAATCTGAGGGTAAAGTCCTTCATGGCCACACATTGGGAGGATGGGGCCTCATGGGGCTGTTTAATGAACTGTCACAGACGGTTTAGCACAAGCCTAGCACAGGTAACAGCATCCTACAGTTGGGGACGTACAAATTGCAGGATTTGAACCGGGCTGCAGGTAGACTTTTCTGTGTGCTGGTGAAGATTTTCCACGTAACAACTCCCTTCTAGAACAGAAATTGTCTGCAGGGACATCCTGCCCTGTCACTAGTATTTATGATGGAGGAAATTTCCAGAGAATCTTAATGTGGACAAACCAGCCTTGTTGAGACATCACTGTGGGGGCATGAGTCTTTTATTGTGACAAAAATCTAGAAGAAGCCTGTCTTTATTTACACTGCCAGGAAGAGAAAGGCTTCATACAGTACAGAAGAGCAGAGCCCCTCACTTTGTTTACAAAACTGTGATGTCTTGGATATGCTGATGAATTTTGTGCTGTTAAAAAAAAAATTAAAAAGAGAGGGAAAAAAAAGAAATGGAAAAGGAAGAAAAAGCTAGAAGAAAAGGTCAAAAGCTGCTCAGGCTTGTTGCATCCGTTAGATGGCACTGCTGACAGATTCAGTACTGCAGCTTCAGCACGGTGGTTGTACAGGTCTGCCGTAGATCAAAAACTTCACCCCACAGCTACTCTTTAAAAGAGGATTAAATCAGGACTGAACGCTGAAACCTTTCACAGATAAAACCAACAGGTACAGGAGTAGGCCTGGGCCCCACAGCTGGGCTCCTTACACAGAGCAACCCTTATTAACTTCCATCTCATGCCGGCAGCAGGGTTGAGGTGAGGTCTTCCGCTTTGCATCAGTTCAGCCAGTCTCTAGAGTTTAAAATGCAATAGATACAAATAATAATGGAAATTCATTGTCTTTGGACTGCCTCAATTTCCTTAAATGTCAGATTAAAAGTAATGATGCTTCAGGTTCCACCTGAAGGGCAAATTTCTGCTCCCTCTACCTAGTGTACACTTATTATATTGAATGAACCCTTTTTAATTTCTTGTTGTTTTCATTAAGGATTGCTCTAAATCTCAACAATATTGCAAGTCATACACAGCCAAGTTTAAAGAATGAAGCACCATTCTTTCTACTATTACCTTTTTGCTGTTAGAAAGGACTGTCTATGCATTTGTTTGCTGCTTTCACCTCCCCTCTGCAGCTCAGACATAAACACTGTATTTACAGGAAACTGTATGCAAACTACACATTACAGCCAGTTTATTCACTGCAAGTTTTTAAGTCAAGACCTCAAGGATAAGTTGTTGTTAGCACTAACTTTTCTTTCCCAACTTCTTGTGGATTTTTCTGGANATTGTTGTTTATATTGTTAGTGCTTAGAAAAGCACTAACTTTTCTTTCTCAACTTCTTGTGGATTTTTCTGGAGTCATATACAAATATGGCAGTGATTTATTCCTGCAAGTTCCACACAATACAGCAGCTCTGCATTTTAGGATTCTAAATGCATACATTTTGGTAGACGATTCACAGTCCAGGCAGGCTCCAATGGACATGTTCTGTTTTCTGTAAATGATGCCCAGGTGAAAAAATTGGAATCTGAACATTTATTCAGAAATGCCAGACGTCAGGCAGCCCAGTCAGAGCTGCCACCTGAAGTCTGTGTACATAGCAGAGTCCTGATGTGTTGGGCTTTCTGCTCATGAACTGGCCATCTGTGCAGGGCCTGGGAACATATTTCCATCCAAAACTTTCCATCTGGAAATACAGCAGCTCTATTCTCTACCTTTGTATATAGTTGCAGAAAAAGAATCTTTTTCAGATTCTTTCATCCAGACTAGCAGTAGACAGAGAAAAAAATATGTTTTTTGAAGGTATGCAGGCACAAATTCAGCAAATAAACACTGGAGTCTTGTGTTAAACCGAGGGATCTAATCCTCTTTGTTGTCACAACCTGGTCATATCCAAATCCACATGCTAAATATTTGTATGAATCATGGTATCTTCAACAAACTACTAAATGTTCATAACCCAGGTCCAGAATATATTATTACCTCATGTCCACACTTCTCACTACTGTTAGTTTTCAAAATACACAGTTTCATGCCTCATGCTGTGGCACATTATTGACCCCACTCGTGCAGACTCTTTCAGACAGGACTCGAGTCAAAACTCCATCCCAGACTGTCCCTGCTGCATAGGGCAAGGGGGCCAAAATGAATCCTGTAGTTCACATGTTGGCTACACAGTTGTGGGGCTGTCACCAGGAGACACACACAGTCATCTTTCCAAACTCAAAGGAAGGATCTTTTTCAAAATTTCGAGACATATGGATTTGCATTTATTAATTTCTTCCTTGCCTGCCGGGACTTACAAAGTAGAAAGTATTTTCCCATTTAGACTGATAACAAAGAACTCTCCTTGGCAGCAATTACAGAATATTCCTAAAGCAGAAGCTAAAAACTGATAAGCAGTTTTAAAAAGTTTTTTAAAGCTGCCCTTTTAAGCGGAGAGTAAACTAAGAGTGCATTTGGCCCCTCTGTAACAAGGCCAAGCTAAATAATACCTAGCCATTCCAACAGAAAATAGGCCCTGTCTCCTGCCATGTAATACCATCCCCACTGCATTAGTTCTTATGCTACAATGCAATTATTTCTGTGAAATGGTTGGATTTATTTATGACTTATTCACTAAAACATAACTGCAGCTGTATATTTTAAGAGAAATAGTGACAATCAGAGTATTTCACACCAAAGCTTTAACAAAAACAGGGCATTCACCTTTGTGCCATGCCTGAGGATGTTTATTTCACAAGTAATATATGACCGTGTGAATAGTTCTGTTTTCAAATGTACACAAGGTTTTATGCAGAATGGGTATGGGATTCTGACTGTGAAGAGGTGACATTTTCCAGTGCAATAGCAGAGATGTCACGTTTTCCAATAAAATAGCCAGTGATAGAAATAAATCTACTCAGCTCACAGAACTGGATTTACTTTGCTACTACTCTATGGAAGTTAATTCTAGTTCTGCATTAAACTTATCACTACTTATCTTAGAAATGGTAAAATTATATTGGTTTCAGAAGTACACATTAGGACAAGATTAAAGAGGCAATGAATTATACCCCAAGGAGCTTTTTGTACATTATTCAGTACAGTTGCAGTGTCATGAGAATAAAACAGTTCAGAGAAACAGGATGTTGGAAAACTTTAAATATCAACTGATCTGACAGTGCATTATAAATTAATGTTTTGATAATCTTCAATTGATCCAGACATAAATGCACAAATGTCACTCGTAAGTTAAAGAAGGGCAAGAAGGAGGACCCAGAGAACACAAGCTAAGCTGCCTAAGCTGCCTCACCTCAATCCATGGGAAAGTGATGAAGCAGTGATGAAAGTAATCCTGAACCCCATTTCTAGGCAGACTAAGGACAAGAAAATCATCAAGAGTAGTCAGCATGGCTTCACCAAGAGGAAGTCATGCTTGAGCAGCTTGATAAACCTCTATGATTCTACGACTGGCCTGGTAGATGAGGGGAAGGCAGTGGGTATTGTCTGTCTGGGCTTCATTGTGTCCATTCACAGTGTCTCCCATAAAATCCTCCTAGCCAAGCTGTTGGTGTCTGGGCTGGATGAGCAGAGAGTGGGGTGGGTTCAGAACTGTCCAAATGGCCAGGCCTGAGGCTGGTGACCAGCAGCACAAAGATGAGTTGCAGGCCAGTGACCAGTGGTACTCCAGGGGTCAGTTCTGGGTCCAGTCCTGTTCAACACCTGCATTAAGGGTCTCAGTGATGGAGTGTGGTTTCAGCAAGTTTGCTGATGACACAAAACTGGGAGGAGTGGCTGGTACATCATAGGGTCATGCTGCCATCCAAACAGACCATGACAGGCTGGAAAAAATTATATGACAGGCCATGAAGCTGAGCAAGGAGAGATGCAAAGTCCTGCACCTGAGGAAGAACAGCCTCATGCACCAGGACATGATGGGGGCCTCCCAGCTGGGAAGCAGCTTGGCAGAAAAGGACTTGGGTGTCCTGGTGGACAGCAAATTGAACATGATCCATCTGTGTGTGTACCTTTCCAGCAAGGGTGGTGAATGGTATCCTGGACTGCACCAGACAAAGTACTGCCAGGAAGTGGAGGGAGGTGATCCTCTTCACACAGCACTGGTGAGGCCAAATTTTGAGTGTCTGGATTTGGGGATCTCAGTATGAGAAATGTGGACGTATTGTCCATGTTAACAAAGGGTCATGAAGAGGACTAAGAGACTGAAGCATATTTCATAAGAGAAGAAAAGCTGAGAGAGCTGGGACTTCACAGCCTAGAGAACAGAAGGCTTGGGGGGAATATTGCTGAAGTATAAACACCTGAAGGGAGGATACAAAGAAGACAAAGCCAGGTGTTTTTCAGTAGTGAAATGGGCACAAACTGAAACATGGGGAAGATGCCTCTGAACATCAGAAAATTCTGTTTACTGAAAGGCTGATTGAGCAATGGCAGAGAAAGTTGTGTTATCCTCATCCTTGGAGATATCCAAAAGCCTTCTGGACATGGTTCTGGACAACTGGAACTAGAAGACCCTGCTTGAGCAGGGGATTGGACCGGATGACCTTCAGAGATTACTTTCCAACTTCAACCATTGTGTGATTCTGTCTGTTTATTTTTCAGTAACTGTGTTCTTTAGAGGCACAGGGAAAGTAGGAATTCTGGAAAGACTTCCATGGTGTTAATATGTCCCAACAAACTCCTAGACACTGCACAGAGAAGATTTTGCAATCAGTGCTTTCCAAGTCTCTACTTTGTAACGAAATCCACTGATTTAGCTGTTCCTGAGCGTTGCAACATTTGTTTAGATTAATCTCATCCCCAGGACCTTGTCCTACAAATGACCTCTCTCAAGTTATTGAAGGGGCAACTCTTGGGAAGTGCTATTTGAGATGATTCAGGAACTTTGTAAATAAACACTTAATTCCACTGCAATTGTCCACTTCCACTAGACATTAGAAAATTGGTATTAAATTATCTTGTTTAGCTAAAAGGAACACATGTGGCCCCACGTTTGTTTTGAGCTAGAAATTCCAAGGAAGGAGTCATTTATGTTAAAAAAGCAACTGAAATGTATAGAGTATTTGTGGACAGAAAAAACTGGAGTCTGCCTTTGAAGCAAAGTCCTAGGCTTAACAGACTTAAGACCAATTAACTGAAGGTGTAAAGTTAATGCACAGAAGCTAAACTGCATTAAACTCCCTTGTGGAAGCTCTCACTCAGAAATAAATTTGTTTTATTTCACTGGAGCTTAATTCCCCCTTGGATGAATTTATGTGCATTAACTCTCATCCTTAAGTTAATTCATGTGAACTTTCCTGAGCTTCCCCCTTCCATAAGCCTTCAAAAGCCAAGGACTAGGCAGTGTTTCCCTCAGAATACAGAAGAATGAAGGATAAACAGATCCAGAGAATTCATTACCTGGCCATATACCAGGATGGCAGGCAACAAGAAACTGGACTGAAAACTCAGGAATTAAAAGGTGGGTGATCTTCACAGAGAGGGAATGCACGTTTCTAAGTCCTCATTATCAAGAGAAAACAGAAAGCAACAAGTCTGCTTAAAGAGCAGGATCAGCAGGCAAATGGCTGTGCCAGACAATACAAAGACGAATTCAGAAATGCTTGGAGTTAACACATCTGCTCCTTCCTTCCACTAGTTTTATCTTCTCCCTTACAGCTTGTAAAGGAATGTGAATACTCAACAGGTACTCAACGGGGTTTCCTGTCCCTTCACTCGGAAGACGTGAGGGATGCTGGGTCAACTTAAATGAGAGAAGTTCTTCCTTGATGCTTCACCAGTTCAGAGTTATTCCTTGCTATGAATGTTTGATTGATGAATGATTTATTTCAACAGTGCCATTGAATTCAGAACAACTACCACGTAAATAGAGATACCATATGTACATGTTTCAGTGTTTGCAGGACTGTAACCTTAAAGAAAAATGTTCCAGTGCCTGATCTTGTTAGGCTAATACCCTTGAGTCTCCATCAGGTTATCTTCCCCTGTAGGTAATCATGTTAATTTTTCCCCCTGAATTTGTATCAAGGCATTACTGTGATTCCCAGCCAAAACACGTACTTTGAAATATAACAATGGTAATGCATAATACATTAGAAAAATATTTATTAGTGCTTGCACAAAATTAAATTTGTGATGCTTGCTGAAATAGATGTTAGGAAATGTGCGTCTTGTCAGTACAGCTAGGAGCTTACAACAGAAATGCTTACTTCTGCCTGTTACTTTATATCTGATCTACCATGTTTTGGAAGAATTTGGCAAAATTTCAGTGACCAAAGCTATGTGCTTGTGAAATTAATATGCAAGGTGAAATACAAATAGCCACCATCTTTATTTTTGCTTTCGAAGTTTATGTTTCTCCTGAGTGGAAATGGCTAAATGCAAAATTATGCAGTGTTTTCCAGTACGTACTCAATGTATACAGTTTTATATTAAATCTTACCGTGGCATTGCTCAGACCTACCTGTTTCTGCAGACAATCTTGTTCTTGTGCTTCTCTTCTCAAAAATCATGGCCAAAGATTTGCCTTGCATCAAAGGCAAATACTGAAACATGAAAAATGAAGGTATTTCGATTTCATACTTGAGAATACACTCACACATACACTTTAAAGTATGAAATACTTCCTGGATGTTGTAATTCACCATTAGAAAAGTTGCAAAAGTGGGTTTTTTTACCTGTAGCTTTGTTCTCCTGCCCTTCAATAAATTTATTAGCAGTGGAAAGGTTAAAGGCAAAGAAGAAATTCTAGGGTCAAAAGCAACTGCATTTTGGCACTCAGTTTGAGGCAGCATTAAGGAGAGCTCAGATACTAATTTAATCCCACGCAGGGAAGTGTCTTCCATTTCCTACATTTAGTGCTGCATGTACACCATGTGTGGATGGATGAGGTTAGCTGACAACAGGGAGTTAGCTGTGCAAACCTGTTTAACCTTTCCACTCACAAAGTCCTTTGAAGTATTCAAAGAATATCTCTGGACACTTTACAGAGAGGCTCTTTGATTTGTAGCACATGATTTACAGTATTCAAGAGCTCAGGAGATTTTGCTTAGGACAAGACGGCTGAAAGGTTTTTCACAATACTCTTTGGAACAGTATTTATTTCAACATCTGAGGGACCTAAATGACAGTTAAATCATTTCACCTCTCCTTTGTGCTTTATCCTTTGTTTCAAATCTGATGCCATCCACAGCAAATACTTCAGCTCATCTGCTGTGTAGTTCTGTAGAGTAAGGAGGTCCCGACCTTTCAGATGAACATTCATTTGAGCTGGTGTTCCATACCTGTGTGAAAAGAGAGAAAAATACGTATTTTTTGCCATTCGATGTTAAGTTGTACTCAAGCTAAAACCAGTGAGCAAGCATCTGAAATCTCTCCCACTCCCCTCACATGAGCCAGCTGGATCATCTTGATAGACTGTGTTAATTCATTTAAATAACTCCTTCTGTCAGACAGGCACAAAATGCCACTATGCACAATATCGATGGCCACTGTAACAATGTTTCAAATGGTATTATAAAATGTTCATTAGATGTATTTTCTTTTGTCTTCTGAGGTGCATATGGCAACTGCATACTGCCTGTCAAATAAAGCCATTCCAAACCTGGTAAAATGACTTCTGTGTAGACCCCAAAGCTGCCCTTTCAGGGGCAGAAATGGAATCCATTTCCACAGAAATAGATCTTGGTGCCATTTTTCCCTCCTTTGTGCATTCTGGATGAGTAGACACTTGCCACATTCCAACCCCACTGTCACAAAAGGTGGCATTTCTGTAAATGTGTATGAAATCTCTTCATTACACTGGGGAAAACAGTTAAAAAAACCCAACAAAACAGCCTTGCTGTACCACACAAGAGACATTCTGGGCATGTGGTGTTTATTCAGTGTATCCTGGCCTCCATCCAGATTTAGGACTTCAGAATCACATGAAATTGGAGGTTGATAATCACACACAGAAATTACACGATCAAATTTGTTCTAGTTTAGATGAAGCATCTTAATGAAAGTCTTGTCCAAACCCATGTTTCACAGGCTGAAGATTAACAAGGCAATGTAGCAGTTCAGCCCTTTCTCTGGCTCTGTTCTTCCAGCCCTACTTAGCACTGCACAGCCCACACCGTAGTCTTGCTAGGGTTTTGCTTGGTATGAGCTAAACATGTCTTTTTATTTAAAGTCAACATTTTTTAGACTGATCTAATGAAATGGAACCCAAAGCAGTGCAAAGAAATGAACAGAGTGCAGCTAATACTTTTCTATTTCCAGTTGTATTTGTATTTTGGATTTCCCTTTAGCTTACCATTGAGACTAGGCTAGGATGGAGTTCCTGCTAATTGCCAAGCCCCAAAGTCTGCAACTAGGGGAATATGCCCAGATATACCCCTGTGAGGCTTTGGACAGGGTCCCACACGACAGCCCGAGCCCCACCCTGCAGAGCCCTGGCTTTGGAGGGTGGGCAATTTGGGGCACGAGCCATTGGCCAGATGGACGCAGCCAGGGACTTGTGGGTGGTGGCTCCATGTGCAGCTGCAGGCCAAGGATGAGGGCTGTCCCTTAAGGCTCTTGCTCTGCTTGGGTTTCAGCCCATTCAGAGCTTTGTCTTAAAGGGCAGGAACATCTTTTCTTGCTGGAAATTGGAACTCCAGACCATTGCACTGTGTGCCATGGATCACAGAGGGGAATTACCAGGGCTCCTGGGGTGCTGTTTTTGCCCTGCCTCCAAAAGGAGCTGTGCAGGTTGTTATGATCCAATTATTATTATTGTTAAGGTTCTTTAGAAATTCCTCTGCCCAAATTAAGGTGCAAATGAGACCATATGCCAGTGGCAATAGGAAGGGTTTTATTTGATTGTAAATATAAGAGAGAGAGAAAGAAAGAAAGAAAGGTGGAAAATAGGTGGGGGGATGAGGAGTGATAGAGACAGAATAAAAAGAATATCACTGCTCCGTGGGTCCCACTGGTGCCTTGATGATCCTCTTCAGTAGGTCTTCCTGGTGGTGTAGGTCCCCTGAAAAACATAGGATCCCATGGGTATATATGCTCAGGCTAGGCCGGCACGTCCGGCCATGTCCCCCTGGAGGGGGGCAGTCTCTTACAGTGGACTCTGGGTCTGTTGCATCATGTGCAGTCCTGTGGGGCAAAGCCTCTCACGTGAAAGTCCCGTAGATGTGGTTTGTGGGGCTGNACAGTCCAAAGTTCTTGAAGGAGGTTTCTGTGGCTGTAGCTTCTTTAAAACTTTATATTAATGTTTGAGGCATAAACTGTTTTCAGTCTCTGACACAGGTGCAGGTGCCAAGGTCCCAAAGGTGTGTGGGCTCCCAGAGCAGACAGCGAATGTTTGTTTGCTGGACATTTTCAAGCACATTCCCAGCTCAAAACAGAGGGAAGAAGACAAGGGATGCAAGTGCTTGGGCTCTCATGTGTCAGGTAGTTTCTACCATAGCATGAAAAACAGCCCACCAAGAGAAGCTACTGAAATCCACTCTTGAGTACTAAGACACTTGGCTGATAACCACTGGATTGGCTCTAATTTTCATTGTATAAATTCTGAAGGAATATAGTTTTAAAACTGTGACTTTTTAAATTACTTTAAGTTTTCAGAACAGAGATTTGCTTTTTGGGGGGTAAAAAATACAAACTTGTCCTGTTTTAAAACCTATGCAATTGCTTACTACTCCCTACTCTCCTTTGCCTCCTTGTTTCCAGAGCAGCTTTTGGGCTGCTCCTTGTTTTTCTAATTGCAGCCTGCAGTTCCTTTCAGGGAATTACAGATTATCTAATCTCAGTTTGCCAAGCAGTAATTTTTGTTCATTGCTTTTGTTTCGCCATCCGGCATGATTGAGAAGTGGACTGAGAAATATTCACCACTAATTTCTCCACTGGAAGATAGTGACACACTTAAATTTCTTACCCAGAGATGATTTGGAATTACCATGCTTAAGTTTTTTCAAGACGTGTCTAAGCAAAGACATAGCTGCTCTCATGTGGCATTTGATAGACTACGAGCAGAAATTTGGACTAGAGATCTGCTGCTGACCTCATGAAGATTCTGTTTTATCGCTATGACCTCCAAGAAATTTGTTCCCTTCCCTGTCATCCATATCCTCTGAAAGAGAGGCAGAAATGGACAAATAAATTCCAGAGAAGGAGCGTGAGACAACGTACCAAAGTTCAAATGTAACAGGCAGAATTGCAAGGTCAAGCAATTTTGTCTTTTTCCTTCCAGAGCAGGGACAGCACAACTTTGGACTATTAGCACAGACTCACAGACATTAGGTTATCCTGCAATATCAAGCAGAGTGTGCTTAGCTGGTAATGTTCACAGACAGTGGTGATAGCTTATGCCAACACTATGCTACAATGTTAAAAACCCCACGAAAAATAACAATGCTGTGTGTGGAACTTAGCAGATCAGATTACCCACTTGGAAAACCAGCTTTACTACAGGTGTTTTCCAAACTTGCTTTTCCACCACCTCTGTTAACCAGAGAAATTTCCCAGTTGGCTGCAGTAAAAAATCCAAAATTCATTAAAAAATTAACACCCAGCCTTTAGGACCACTCTAAAACAGTAGCAAATAAATCATGGAACTTGGAAAATATTTGGTTTTCATATGATGTAATGTAGTAATCATAAGTAAAAGTTACTTATTGCATATTATGATTCCTGCGAATGTGAAATTGCCGCATACTGTTTTCTAGAACTAATCATTTGTTATGTAACAAGTGTTAACTCTATTCTTATTGAAGCTGACCTAAAACCATGGGAAAACATGAAATTAAGTTTCAGCTCTAAAATTATAACCTGATTTTGGAGATGTGGCAAACATGAGAAGCAGCTTAGTGAAACGCTGTCGTACAGGTGCTTTCCTGAAACTGGGGGGACAGGCACAGCTATGTGGGTGCAGAAAGAACCCAAAGCCGGTCAGAAGCAGGTCTGCCTGCTTAACTTCGAATCTCCCATCACATCATGCTTTTCCTGCACACCTCCAGTGTGCAGACACAAAAAAGAGAGGCAGAGATTCACCTTGCAGCTTCAAGGAGAGAATTCCCCACCCATACTGGCCACGATATATATTTAAATGCAGAAAGATTACCTGTACTTTATTCACATAGCTATTTACTTGTTACAGTACCTGCAGAATGCACTGACCTCAAGAATAAACATTCCCTCCTGACTTTGCAGCTAAATCCCACAGAAAAAATGAATAGTATTCTACAAACATTAAAATGGATAATCCTCCAGTCTCCTGAAGTCACAGGGCTTGCTGCCTTGTGAGGCAAAAGAACATTAAAAATGCAGGGAAAAAAACCCCAAGAACTTTTTCCTAAAACACTCCTTCACAGGATTCTGCTGCTTTTGTCTCCAGGTTTTTGACCGAATGCCACAGAACACCAGATAAAATTAAAGGATAAGCTTACCAAAACCGTTGCAGCAGCTTCTTGCTGGTCCCTGCTGGTTTTGCAATACTGACAAATTTCCTCACATTTAGCAGCATCTTCTGTTTGCATTAAGACTTCTCTCATCCCACAAATAAAGTAACAAGAAAGGAAGGTGTATGAAGCAGAGAGCGAGCTGTGCTGCTGTGCAAACAAGGGAAAACCAAGAACCAGGGTTCTCGTTCTAGCTGTCCCAGCCAGGGCTGGGCCAGGCTGGGGCTGACCCTGAACAGTTCCTTTGGTCAAACCCTACAGATACAGAGATTTCTCTAAGGGCCCATTGCACCACTCGCAGTTTGTGCTCTTCTGTGTGGGCTCATCATGTTGTATCGTACCTGTGTCAATACTATTTCATAGCTATTTCGTGTTAAATATTTGTACAAGAGCACGTGATGGTAGAATAAGGCAAAAGAAGACTTGCAGGATCAGCATGAGCAGGGTGCCTGCCCTAGCGATGGGACTGTGGCCGTGGGGGCTCTAGCACAGCCCAGGCAGGGACTGCTGGCCCTGGGCTGAGCCAAAATGAGGGTTCTGGGCCCATGGGTATGGAACTGGGCAGGGCATAAACATTTTTTCATGCCCTCAGGGCCCTGACGAGAATGAAGTAGTCTACATTTTAAAATATACATTTTCCTGGGGTTTTTTCGGACCAAGTTTTCAATTATGCTGTGGTAGTGTTAAACAGTGTGGGGCCCAGAAAGTGAAATATTGCAGCCTGCCTACCACCTTAGGCTAAACTGCTTGCTGTATAATCTGAAGTAGGTCAATTGCTAAATACTGAAGTGATTCCATTTAAGTTTCTACCTACAAATATAATTGTCAGATAAGGTTTTATGCCAGCTGCACTGTAGGTGGTTTTGAAATATGACCATTACTTCCTCATTTTCTCCTCCCTGTAAGGAGAGACGCACTACTGTAAATCAAGGTGATGGCATATCTGTCAGAGAGTTGAAATTACAATGCAAGGAACTTATAATTAAAACATACAGAAGGAAAGTTTGACTCCCTGGGAAAGACAGACAGCTGTGAAAATGCCATGCAGGGTGATAGCTCCTGGTGGGATTTGTTCAGGACCCTTCAGGCTGAACCAACCCTGAGATGCTTGGGAAATGCAGCAGTTGCCAGGGGAAATCTCAAACAGAAGTAAAATCCAAGAGAAATGAATAGTAAGGGAATGGAAGAGAAGAAAGAGAAGAGAAGAAAGAGAAGAAAGAGAAGAAAGAGAAGAAAGAGAAGAAAGAGAAGAAAGAGAAGAGAAGAAAGGGAAGAAAGGGAAGAAAGAGAAGAAAGAAAAGAAAGCCAGGCCATGGTTTCCCTCTTGGTTGTCCTCTGGTAAATGACTCCCAGACCTTCAAGCTTAGCCCCTGGGGGCTGAGCTTGTGTCATTAGTGACACCCAGGAGAAAGTAAATGTGGTTGAGGTGCCAAGGCCTCCAGCCTCGTACTGCAGCCTCACAGGGAGGGGACAGTGCCAATGCCTCTTTGTCATGTCACACCTTGTGCCGGGTCTGGCTGAGCTGGAGCTCATTTTCCCGTAGCAGCCCTCACAGTGCTGGGCTCTGCATTGGTAGCTAGAAAGGTGCTGATAACACACCAAGAATTTTAGTTACTGCTGAGCAGTGCTGGCACAGCATCAACACTGTCTCTCCATCTTCCCACCCCCCATCAGTAGCTTGGGGGTGGACAAGATCTTGGGAGGGTACACAACTAGTACAGCTGACCCAAATTAACCAAATGATATTTTATATCATATGATGTCAGCTCAGATATAAAAGCTCAGGAAAGGAGGAGGAAGGGGCAGCATTCATTATTTTACAATATTTGCCTTCTGGAGCAAAGATGAGGTGCTTAAGCCCTGTTTCCTGGTAATTGGCTGGACATCACTTGCTGATGGGAAGAAGAGAAGAAAAAATCTTTGTTTTTTTGCTTTGCATTTGTGCACACAGCGTTTCATTTTTGCTTTAGTAAGCTGCCTCCTCTCCACCTATGCCCCCTGTCTTATTTTCTCTCCTCTGTCCAGCTGAGAAGGGGTAGTGATGAAGTGGCTTGGTGCCACTGGTGTCCAGTGAAGGTCAATCCCTGTACAGGGGCTGCCTGATCCCAATTCCCACATGGACCAATTTCATAGTAAGCTCCTGTGAGCAATTGTCACCTAAGAGGAAGGGAGCACCCAAGATTTACAGATGCCTGCAGTTGAAAAGGAACAGCCAACAGAGGGTCCAAAAAAAACTTACAAAGTTTTACTAGTAAATTACACATGTGGCAGGTAAATTGGTATCTTCTAGTAGCAAGAGAAAAAAAAAAAGAATAATAATTAAAAAAAATAAAGTGGGGAGAGAGAGAGACAGAGAGAAAATAAGATTGTGATAAATGAGTGGATAATGAATGTTGGCTTTCACGTACATGAATTTAATGTTTACAAATAATGATGTACTATGTAGAAATAATGTTAAGATAAAATGTAGTTAAGTAAAAACAATGTTAGAGTAAATTGTAACTTTAAAATAGTTGTAATATGTACATGGTAATAAATGCCTTAAGTTAATAAACCACAGAGCCAAAAACCAAGACATCTTTAAAAAACAAAAAAGAACGACCACAAGCACCCCAAAAAGTCTGTTATCGCATCAAAACTCACACCTCCCAAAGAAACTTTCAACTACAAATTAAGTTGACAATTTCTTTAAGAAGTATGAATTATAATGAAATAACAAACTTTTTGTAGTTCTTATAGTCTATCTTTTTTGGTTTTTTAAAAACTCTTACTTTTTAAGTCTGTAGTTTATCAACTTAAAACATTTATGACCATGTACATATTACAACTATTTTAAAGTTCCAATTTACTCTAACATTGTTTTTACTTAACTACATTTTATCTAAACATTATTTCTACATAGTACATTATTATTTGTAAACATTAAATTCATGTATGCGAAAACTAACATTTATTATCAGCTCATTGATCACAACATCATCGGTCCTGGGTCCAGTATCGATCTGGCCAACGAGAGATCCGGTGTCCTCAGGGGCACCACCTGGGCACTGTGGGGGTCCCTGTTACAGATCAGCGTTCCTCGGGAGCTCAGGGCGCTGTGCCGGCTCCGGGCTCAGGGCGCAGCCGGCTCCGGGCTCAGGGCGCAGCCGGCTCCGGGCTCAGCCCCACCGCCGGGCTCCGGGCTCAGGGCGCTGTGCCGGCTCCGGGCTCAGGGCGCAGCCGGCTCCGGGCTCAGGGCGCTGTGCCGGCTCCGGGCTCAG